>JAKCPI010005720.1:0-173752 GCA_023213315.1 Euborellia annulipes
CAACTCACAAAGGGGCGCCAAATGGTCCGAAAAACAAAAAATTGCTGGATAATTCTTTTTTCTCAAATGTAAAGCCTAACTTGAGCCGATGACTTTATTTATTTATTAATTTGCGAGTATATTTTACATATAATATTATATGTTTTTCGGGAAAGGAGGGGGCGCTAAAAAAGGTATTGTGCCCCAGGCGCGAATTAAGCTCACTACGCCACTGTTGATCCTATCTATCTATGAAGTACAAGAGTAATGTGTGCTTCAAATATTTCAAGGGGCAAAATGAGAATATATATTTCAAAGATCATCTAAAAAATAATTGATTTATGAATTTTAATCAAAATCGTTAGAACGAATTTTGAGAAAATCGAAAATAAAAAAAACTGAAAAAGTACATCAGTAAAGTACTAGTACTTCTTGGCCGATTTTGTTCTAAAGCTTCGTGACACGTGCCAGGGGGGTACTTTAATTAAATATAAAATTTCAACCTCCTAGCTCTTTTCGTTCATGAGATATTTTGTTCACAAAACACATCCACCCCCACCCCCACCTCACCCCCACCGAGACAGACCATGTTGCATAAACCATTTTTTTTGGACTCAGGGGATCTCAAAACGTATATCCATCAAAATCTCGATATCAAATTTATTACATGAAACCAAATATTTTCTCTCTATATATATATTACATGTATAGGTAAGAGAAAGTAAAAATGCATTTTCGCGGTTTTCTCTGAAACCGTTAGCCGTACATAAAAAACTGATAGATGTTATTATGTGCATTTTTTATAGATCTACAACTTTTATATAACACTTTTTTGTATATAATTTATATTTAACAAGATAAATAAATAAAATGAATATTTTCTGATTTTTTTTCGATTTTCAGGGCTCTTGGGGCACCCTTTCCCCTTATCCGATTGAGCTGAAATTTTACACAGGTTATTTTTTTTGGCAATGGCACCAAACTAGGGGGTAGCGCGAATAAATTTCCAACTTCAAAAAATAAGAGTCACCCTAATGGTGCACCCTCCTCCCCTCTATATTTAAATTATTAAACTACAGTTAAGGTGTGTAAAATGAATTTTCTAATTAAATTTCAAAAAGAGAATACATTCAAATTTCTATTCGTATATAAATCACACCTTAAGTCCTGTGTTGGTACCCAGGTAGGTGATGATGAATCTAAAAAGCGGGAGAGGCTCTCTCTCTCCCTCACTTTATCTCGATTGATGCATGTGGGGAGGAATTTTAATCTAATTTTTATTAAAATTTAGAAAAATTAATATTTAAATTTCATTAAAAAAATTTAAATAAAAAGCAAATTTAATTAAGAATTAAAACTTCAAATTTTCAAATGCAAAATGAATTAAAGTGAATTTTTAATTTATTTATTAATCATCAAAATTATTTATTTAAAAAATAAATAGGCTAATGAATGATATTTAAAAAGAAAATCCTTTTGATGCCAGCTTTTTCACGCCTTTGGGGGATGAGACACAGACATCCATACAGACAAACAGACCATTTAACGAAATCCACTTTTTGGGATTCAGGAGACATCTAAACGTGTATATCCATCAAAATCTCGTATTCGAATTTTTGACATGAATTCAATACAATATGAAATTAAAAAATATATCAAAATTAAAATGACCCCAAAATGTAAAAAATTTTAGATATGCGCTGATCGTAGAAAGTTTTGCCGGGTCCCCTTCTGCTGATCACACCAGGTTATATATCAATAGAACTGTTAAAGTCCCCCGAAGGGGGGCTTTACCACTTGCCAGGAGGCTACGCCACCTGGACCCCTTTGCTCGCCTTCGGCTAGCAATTGCAAAATTTTAAGGTTTCAAATTTCCCTCTTTAACTCCACTAACCCAAACATAATAATGCTTTTATTTAAATAATGTAAAGATGAATAAAAATATTTTGAAAGTACGTTAAAGCTTTATAAAGTTTAATAAAGAGAAAGAAGAGGACTTATAAAAAGTTTTGTTTCTGGACAAATTTATCTTTATTTTTCATATTAAAAAAAAAAGTATTCAATATCTAAAAGAAATCAATTCAAATAACCAATAAAAGGATTTCGTTAGGTAAATAATATGCTTGTATGTATTTTCATATGAGTGAACCTCAAGTGAAAAAAATAAATATTAAAAATCTGGTGTGACTGGCCCACAGCACACAACTTTCTCTTACCCTTCGGTAAGAGAAAGTTATGCACTGTGCTGATCACACCAGGTTTTTAGAGTCGATAATATTTAGTTTTCCAGAGCAAATTAGTTTCAAACTTGACCACTTGCAATTGATAAGTAAAAAGTAAAAAAGTAATTTAATTCAAAATTCCCATAGGCTCTGTGTATTTTAAATTTTGACTGCTTGAAATAAACTACGGTTATTTTTCAAAATTTTAATCTCATATTTGAATATTTTATACATTATAGAGAATCCAAAATAAATACAAAAAAAAATTGAAAAGTACATCAGTAAACTACTAGTACTCTTTGGCCGATTTTGTTTAAAAGCTTATTTCCTCGCCTTAGGGAGGTAGCTAACTTGAATATAAAATTTAAAACCTCGTAACTCAATTCCTTAATGTTTTAAATTGAACACAGACAGACACGCAGGCACACAAACAGACCATGTTGCAAAACCACTTTTTTGGATTCAGAGGACCTCAAAACGTGTATATCCATTAAAATCTCGATATCGAATTTTTTACATGAATCTAATATTTACCTAAAAAAAAAAATATTATTATAGTTTCCATATTTAAATTTTATCACTTCAATTAATCAAAATTTACTTACTTTAAAAATGTGGTTGCTTTCATTCTTGAAGAGTTCTTTTTTTATTTGCACTTCACTTCACTTCTTAAAATATAAGTAATATATAAAAAAGTAAAAAAAAAAAAAAAAATAGAAAAATTCATTAAAAAAAATGAGTTCGCGGTTGTAAGAATAAAAATGCAAAAAAATTGTCAAATGATGTCCCACCAAAAGTTCAAATAAACAGTGATGTAGCTAACTCTCATAGGGCAAATTCCAAAAAGGTGCCTTTAATTTGTATTTACTTACTGTGTATATTAAAAACTCCAAAACAGCACAATTCGATGACTATAAACTCAAGCCAAAATGTTTCCTTCATTTGTATTATTAAATAAGTTTTTTTTTTTATTATATTTATATGCATTTGTGTGTAAGTGTGAAGGGGTAGAGGGGGTGTATGTGTTACTAGACTATGAAATACTGTGCTTACCCTCCGTGGCAATGAAGGTCACTCGAAGCTCCTTTTAGTCTCTGAATTTAGCTCTAAATCCCAAATGCAATGGAGAAACACCAATCTGCAAAAAAAGAACATATTTTCTCTCTCTATTATCAAAAGATAAAAGAATTTGTAAAGAAAATTTATATTTAAATCAAATAAAAAAAAAATATTGTAAGTAAAAGAATCTGGTGGGACTGGCGTACAGCACACAACTTTCTCTTACACTTCGGTAAGAAAAGGTTGTGCACCGTGCTTGTTACACCAGATTTTTTGTGCCGAGATATATTTAGTTTCCCATTGCGCGCCTTAGTTAACTTGACCACTTGCATTTCATAAGTAAAAAAAAAGTAAAAAAAGTCATTTGATTCAAAATTTCCATAGACTCTGTTCGTTATGGAACTTTTACTTTTAATAAATTAGTTTATGAGACTCTGGAATAAGAAGATTATTCCTTTCATTGTATTTTTTCTTTTACAGTCCCAGTATGGAGGAAGAACCATACCAGCTGGATTTGAGGAATGAACAGACTATTAAGGAGGCGCCCTTTTTGGCTGGACGTCCTGTTAAAATGCTCATCCACGGATATACGGGATATAGAGATTTTTCACCGAACACAGAAATCAGACCAGGTACCTGTTGAAATTGTAAAAATATATAGACTTTGGTTGCTCTAAGAATTTATTTACGACCTTCTCAGTTGCCACCGGTCAAGTCCCTTTGAATCAAGGACGAATCTAGAGGAGTTTATCGGGGGGAGGGGAGGGGGGGGGTAATCTGGTGTGACTGGTCGCACAGCACACTATTTTTTTTTTTTTAATTTCGGTAATTTATTTTAAAGGCGCATTCTAAAGGCCCTACTTGTTTACCAGAATATATATACAAATCAAATTTTTAAGTATTAATTTTTAAAATTTTACATTAAAAATAAAATTTCTTCTCAAATCTCGGAAGGGGGGGAGGTAATTACCCTCTTTACCTCCTCCTCCTTGTATCCGCCCTTGCTTAGAATATACACATAAACAACACTCTTTTTAAATAAAAAATACTATTATATAAAATAACACCTATTTGATATACAAATAAAGGCAAGGTCATTTAATTCTTCAAATGAATATAAAAAAATCTAAAAAGGAGTTATCTTACGATGTCTTCATTTATATCTATTTAAAAAAAATGATTTATATGATGTTAAAAAAATTTTTATTTTATTTTCCCAGAAACGATTCATTGCTCTGAGCTTTTCGAATATTCTTAAAATATTTTTTTTTTTATCATTATAAATCATTCGGGAATAAGAGTTTAGTCAAGAGTAGCTTGCCACTTCTCAGGTCACGTAGAGTTGGCAGATTCACGTCTTGATGGACAAAATGGTTTTAAGAGATTGGGATTCATTTATTTTAATAATTAGCTATTCTTAACTTAACATCAAAGATCCCCCCCCTTCGCCTATCATTGACTGTAATTAAAAATACTACACACATAAATAGCTAAATTAATATCTAAATATTTTTACAAGTGTCAAAAACAAATATATAAATTTTATTATTTACCTTGAAAGGATTGATTATTACATAAAGTATTTCAGATATTTCTTGGTTATTTCAGGAAGAGATTTATCAATAAATAAACGAGTTTTAAACACTTAACATAATTAATTTTATAATTAAACACTCAGAGATATTCAACAGTCGACTCAATAATAGAGAAAGGCAGAATTAGATCGTGGGCGCTGAGGATGCTGTCGGCCAACAACCACGCTAATCAAATTAGATATTAAATTCAAATTTCAAAAAATAATTAATCTAAAAAAATAGAATTATATTCTTTTTAAATAAATAATAATTAATATTTTTTGTTTGTTTATTGAAAATAAATAGATCCATGATCTAATAGCTAAATCGCATTGTGTAAAAGGTCATAAAGACACGAGTTCGATCCCAGGCAGTCCAAGCATAGATACGAATTCAGTATAAATAAATATTAAATATATTTTTAAATAACCCATAATTAAATGGTATATATATTTAATACGGAGAAAACGTTCTATTTAATAATAATTAGATATCAAGTATCAGCAAAATGTTTGTTTTTTTAAATTATATATAATTTGATTTTAATTATTTTAGTTTACTTAATCATTTACGATTATATATTTAAAAATCTGGTGTGACTGGCGCACAGCACACAACTTTCTCTTACCTTCGGTAATCGAAAGTTGTGTTCTGTGCTTGTCACACCAGATTTTTTGTGTCTAAATGTATTTAGTTTCCGACAGTAGGGTACAATTGAATTCAAGATGTAAAATTTATAAGTATGGCAAAATATTTATATTTTGTTACCATGGCAACCATTTCTCCTATCTTTTCTATGGAGTACAAGAGTAAAGTGGTCTTCAGAAGATTTCAATGACAAAATGAGAATATACATTTTATTGAAGATCTAAAAAATAATTGATTTTTGAATTTAAAAAAAAATCGTTGGAGCAAATTTAGAGAAAATCGAAAAAAACTGAAAAACTACATCAGTAAAGTACTAGTACTTTTTGGTCGATTTTGTTCAAAAGCTTCGTGTCACGTCCCAGGGGGTGCCTAATTTAAATATAAAATTTCAACCTCCTAGCTCTTTTCGTTCTTGAGATATTTTGTTCACAGACAGACACACACCACAGACAGACCATGTCGCGAAAACCACTTTTTTGGATTCAGGGGACCTCAAAACGTGAAGATCCATCAAAATCTCGACATCGAATTTTTGAAATGAATCCAATACTTTCTCTCTATATATATATTACATATATACATAGGTAAGAGAAAGTAAAAAAAATGTTAGCATTCTAAATTAAAAAATCTGGTGTGAGTTAACGCACAGCAGATTTTTAGCGTTAACTCACACCAGATTTTTTTGTGTCAAGATATTTTTAGTTCCCTATAGCACGTTAGTTCCAAACTTGACCACTTGCATCTCATAAATGGCGCTGAGGTGCAAATGCTTCCATTTGGAAATAATGTGTACTTCAAACAAGTTTTAGAAAAAAACTTATTAATATATTTTTTAAAGAGCATATAGTTGCTTTATAAATTTTAATCAAAATCGTTCCAGCCAATTTGGGGAAATTCGAAAAAATCTTAAACACTACATCAGTAAAGTGTACTTCAAAAAATTTTTGTTGTTTTTTTAATCAAAATCGTTAGAACGAATTTTGAAAAAAAAAAAAAAAAACCACATCAGTAAAGTACTAGTAATTTGTGGCCGATTTTGTTCAAAAGCCTATTTTAACTGTCCAGGAGGATATCTAACTTAAATATAAAATTTCAAATTCGTAGCTCATTTGCATTATGCTTAAAATACTTTCTTGGAAACACGAGATCTCAAAACGTGTATTTCCATCAAAATCTTGACATCGAATTTTTGACATGATCGTAACACTTTCTCACTTATATTACTTTCCCACACCTCCCAACCGGGATTCAAACCAATATTCTCCAAAAATCCTGATAAATATAGAATAAATTCTATGATAAATTTCTCTTTCGAATTTTAATTAAGTAATTATCTACTTAAAATGTATTTATAAATAAATCATTTAGATATAAATACATAAAAAAAAGATTAATATAAATTATTTATCCATTTGATTTGACAAATGGCAAAGATATAAAATATATACAAAGATATTATATATTAATCTAATTTTTAAACAATAATCAATAGATATAATCATTTAATCGTTGATTATTTCACTGAATTTGTTTACCTTAATGGAATCAATTCGGAACATTATTGTATTGTCAATTTTATCTTCTCCAAAAATGTATGATAATAATTATTATTAGCGAATTAAAAGCGCAAAGAGTGTCAAAAAGTATTGATTAATTATACTAAATGAAACTCATAATTTTTATATTAGTTAATTTACGAAATAATCGCGTATTTATGTATTTATATTTATACTCAAAGAGAGAGGGAGAGAAAATAAGCTTTTCTCATAGTATATTTATTAAATTCTCATCTAATTATAGATAAACAACACTAGGTTAAGTTTCAAAAGGTTTTTATTTTTAGCTTATGTGCATTTCGACGTTAATACATCATCTTCAGAGCTATGACACAAACTATTACATTATTTATAAACAATCTAATTTATATCAATCGCAGATGACAGCACTGCATCTTATTTTACTAAAGATAGCAGCACTGATCCTTTACTCGTTAATATGCTTAAATTACATCAAATGGATATTAATTTTACAAATTTTTATATAAATTAGATTAATAACCATTTAATGTAATAGAGGGTAAATAGCGAGTAGAGGAACAGTGCTGCTATTTTTAGGAAAATAAGATGCAGTGCTGCCATCTAGGATGAACATAAAATAGATTGTTAATAAATAATGTAATACTTTGTGTCATAGCTCTGAAAATGACGTATTAACGTAGAAATACGAACAAGCTAAAAATAAAAACCTTTTGAAACTTAACCTAGTGTTATTTAATTAACTATAATTAGATTAAGAATGTTTCATCTAGTGCCAATGGTGAATTGGCTTTGGATTATAGCATAATTGTGTTTAAAAATTTAAAATTTAATAAATAATAAAGAATTTGATGAGAGAAATCAATCATAGATAAAATATACCATCTTATACAATGGCGTGCCTGCGGTGAGGGGGGGGGGTAATAGAAATTTTCCAAAACATAATTTTATTGTAACGCAGAGTTGAGATAAATTATAAATTCCGTATCATTTTTTTTTTTTGCAGACAATATCGACACAATAACTGATTATTTTATGAGATCAAAACAAAAATTTATTTTATTAATATATTTTTGATATATAATAAATATTCGTTTATTAAAAAAAAAAATTTTCCCAATTAAAGGTAATAGTTATTTTTTACGTTACCCGTATATCAATTATAGCATACAGGTAATTGAATGTAATTCATTAAAGATCAAAAAGATTATTTTATGTATATAAATAATAAATTGTGGAAAATGGAATATTTGTATATTTATTCTTTCAAAGAATTACGTCATTAAAAAAATACAGAGATTTGGTATTAAATATCAAAGCATTTTTGATTAACAAATTCCACGGTTTAATAAAAAATTAATTTATATCATTAAGAAAGAAGGAAATTCTGAGACTTTAATTTTAGTTAAAGCTTAATAAGTATAAGCAATATGCTTGTTTTTATGTAGTTACAAAACGAATTCAACAATTAGGGCTGGTATGTATAGGCTGTCTGTCCGTACGTGACTTGTTTACATCAGATGACAGTTCAGTTTGAGTATTCTGTTGTTGACAGTAAATCCAAAGTGCACATTTGATGAGATTGTGTTTCTCTTCATATTAGATAAGTTATTGCATTTGGCTATCAGTGTCTGAAGGTTTTGAACATGTTTTGGTTCAATTAATTACAAGACATGTTACAACGAGAGAATTTCTACTGGAGCTGAGATTCGAATCTTCAAAATATGGTTATTTATAGAGATTAGGATTTTAAACAAATATGGGATATTCTCTCTAAACAATATTATTTAAATTAATAAAAAATTATATACTAATTATACTTTCTCTTACCTATATATGTTAATATATAGAGAGAAAGTATTGGATTCATGCCAAAAGCTCGATATCGAGATTTTGGTGGATAATACATGTTTTGAGACCCCCTGAGACCAAAAAAGTGATTTTCGCAACATGGCCTGTGTATCTGTCTGTCTGTGAACAACAATGTAGACGGAAAAGCGGTAAGCTGATGAGATTCTTAAATTTAAATTAGCTACCCCCTGGCGTGACACGGGCTTTTGACAAAATTGGCTACTGACATACTAGTACTTTACTGATGCACCTATTACAGCCTTGCTCAAAATTGCCTAATAAATTAAATGGAGAATTTTTATTTATAGACCACATTTTTGTATTAAATATTTATTAAAAATATATAAATACATATAAATATATAAATACTTGTACATGAATAGAAGGATGGTGGCTGTGAATAATAATAGAATGCAATACTGTACAAGTATTGATTGGAGAAAGGGCAGGTTCAGCCAAATAAAAAGCCTTTATAGGCTTCTCGACTCCGGAGACGTTTCGAGACAAATTTAACATCTCATCATTTCGATTCGGTCTGATGATGAGATATTAAATTTGTCTCGAAACGTCTCCGGAGTCGAGAAGCATATAAAGGCTTTTTATTTGGCTGAACCTGCCCTTTCTCCAATCAATACTTGTACAGTATTGCAACGAGAAAACTGGCTTTCAAATAGAAAAAAATAGACAAAAATGATTAATATAAAAAATTTCTTTAATTTAATTCAGGACTTTATTATAACAATTGGATTTAATTACCGGTCGTTGGCTTCGCTTCAACGTCGGTATAGGGGTGTACAGAGTATCTGCTGTTTCGCATCTTTTGAGACTACCAAAAGCATTGAGATTTATTTATAACAAAATTATTTATTTTTTGCCAGATCTGATTGGAATAAAATAATTAGAGTTTATAGTTTGTTATATGCGAGTTTAGTTTAATAAAAATGAAGGAAAGGGAAAACATTGATGGACTCATCTGATGTTGAGGCAGCATCCTTTCGGTCCAGACTGGAACACTGTGGGTTCGGAAGGTCTCGTTCGAGGGCCGCGGCCATGGTTAGCCCGTTTGTAACAAGACGCATATATTTAATAATATGAGCATCCGGCTGAATAATGGTCCAGGGAGATCATGGATGACTCGCAACACTACTATGGTTGCGAGGGAGGGAGGCAGAGCCTCATAATAAAAAATGGGATGTACCAGAAGAGGTACATGCGAGGTGCATGGTTTGGCGTCCGGGATGAGTGCTTTAAGAGAGGCGGGGATTTGATAGGCTTGTAGGTGCCTCTTTGTTTACTCCACGGATTCGCATTTATAAAAAAATTAATTAATTTCAATAATAATATTTTAATATTTTAAAATAAAATTGGTTTGTTAAAATTATTAAATTAAATAAATTGAATTTATAAAAGAGAAGAAATTTTTTATTAATGAAGGATTTAAATATTTGTATATATAATTAAATTAATTTGTGGGTCAGAGACTGGATCATCTGAATTATTCAATGTTTGGGTTAAAAATAATATTTAATTACAATTAAATAATTGGAGGCCAGGAAATGGTTCTACTATTACAGTATTTATATATTTTTAATAAATATTTAATACAAAAATGTTGTCTATAATTAAAAATTCTCCTAATAATAATATTACAAACCACAAAAGCTTTAATAAACACTCAATCGCTCTATTAAAGTTGATTAAAATTCAAAAATTAGTTGCTCTTCAAAATGTATATTCTCACTTTGCCCTCAAAATTGTTTGAGGCCCACTTTACTCTTGTAATTCATAGGAAAGATAAGAGATCGTCATGGAAACAAATTTAAATATTTTTCAATGTTTATTAATTATAAATCTTGTATTCTAATATATCGGTTGAAACTAAATATGAGTCGACACAAAAAATCTGGAATGGTAAGCACAGGAAATAACTTTCAATTATCGAAGGTAAGAGAAAGTTATGTGCTGTGCGACATCACACCAGATTGTTTTTGTCAAATTATGATAAAGGCCTTACATTATTTTTGTGTAAGAATAAAAACTTTTGAAAATAGTATAATTTATTATTAGTATAAATATAGGCTAACAAAAAAATTACAAAATTCAAGACAAAACTTAATAGGTGAAGTAATACTTTCGGTTGAATTTTTTTTTCAAACCCAGAACCGCCAAGACCTTTCGGGCCTAGGAGCTGAATATTAATAATATATCCCCCTCCCCCCTCTAACTAATCATGCAACTACCATATACGGCCATCTGTGTGTCTGTCTGTCTGTGATCAAGATACAATATGAAAGTTTAATATTTTAAGAATTGAAATATTCTTTTTTAAATAATTATTATGTGATCTTTAACTCTCACATTTATTTTATGTTTAAATGATATATATAACAAATTTTAAAATTTGATTTGTTAGAATTATATTTATTCGTTTGAATTCTTTTTAACATATATACATTTTTGTCTTTAAATTAATATGATTTAACTCTCTTATCCGCCCGGGAGCCGTGGCTCAGTGAGAAGACATTAGCTTCTCGCACCCGAGTCCCGGGTTCGCTTCCCATCCCAGGCGAGAAAAATTTATTTCATTTGATTTGACTAGAAATCATTTGAAATAGATAGGGATGGGGTTTAAATGGCCTTAGATGCCGAAAGAGACCTTAAAAAAAAAAAACTGTTATCCACATCTATACTATTATATAAAAGACAAGGTCTGTCTGTTTGTAGCGCATAGACTCCGAAACTACTTGACGATTTTCATGGATTTTTTTTTAATGGGTAGAGAATTTCCGGGGGTGGTTTTAGGCCACCAAGAAATCTCAAAAATAAATAAATAAATAAATAAAAATATATAGAGATAGAAATATTGTGTTAGGCTGTTAGGTATTATAAAATTCTTTGCTCTGGGAGGATAGAGTGCAAGACAGAGATAGTAGGGTTTGGACAACCCCCCCCCCCCCAGAAAGATTTTCTGACAATGACTTCGGACAGATTTGTGACTGTTTTGTTATAGAAAAGATCGAAAAGGGTTGTGTTGTTATTTTTCAGAAATTCTCTAATAAATTATATTTGGTTTATTCCTTCCTGCGTGATTAAGTAATGATTTGGCGTGATAATTATTTATGGATCACTTCAATTAATTTGAATTGAATGAATAATATTTGATAAATAACTATTTGTTAATATTATCGATTAACATATGGCGTTAAATTAGTTTTAGGTCAATGAATCACTTCGTTTTAGGGTTAAAATTTGCAACAAAAATACGCGGACGTGGTGATGATCCAAAAAATAAATAATTTTTTTAAGACGGCTTAAAAAATTTTTAATAATTTACACATCTTTGAAAGTTTTAATGGGAAAAGTACTTATGATGATGTAGTAAAATATTTAAATATATATCTGAAGTGTTTTCATAAAAAAAAAAATATTTATTAAAAGTTTTTCATCAATTTTTTTACTTTTTTTTTTATTCTTCTTCTACTTGAAATTTAGTTGATTTTGTTTGAGATAAAAACCGATTCGCTCTTGAGTGGTTTCCTTGCAATGAGAAATAAGAAGTGAAATGATGGAGGAGATTGCGGCCATGGCCTTCCGCAGTGAGTTATTTATTTTTTGTTAGTTTGTTGGCTGGCATCGATCGGGGGGACTTCCCTCGGGAACATGCCGCTACCTGGACAATCTGGGACTCATCCCGCTTTTCGGTTCAATCCCATTATTTATCAACAAGGACACCCGTTTTCCCGGGGCGGCTGCTTTTCTTGTCAGGACGTCTTCTCGTCCGGGACTACAAATAACAGTCCGCTAATTGCTTTCACGGCAAACACACCTTACCTCTATCCTCTCGTTTATTTTTCTATTTCAAATTAATTAAACTCCTCTAATAGAGTTATTTTAAAAAATTAATTAGATAAACCAACCAAGCATATATAATTAAATTTTAGAATCGAAAATAAAAGTACTATTTTATGATGCGAAAATTGTTGAATACCAGAGGCTGGATGGATATTATAAGAGTAATTAAAGTACGAAGGCTAAGGTAGATATATGGCGTTAATGGGGAAGAAGAGAAATTCTTTGAAAGTAAACCACCGGGAAGAGGCCAATAACGGAATAACGGGATAACATCCAGAATAAGGAATTATGAACGAAGTGATACGACCGTAAACTTTAGAGATAAATAGAAAGATTATTTATTTATTGAGCGTATCGAATGATCTTAGAATCATAATCACAATCACGCTTTCGTTAACGTGATCATTATTAAAAAAATCTGGTGTGAACCCGGTAATCGAAAGTTGTGTTCTGTGCTTGTCACACCAGATTTTTCGTGTCGAAATATATTTAGTTCCCGACAGTACGGAACATATGAATTCAGATGTAAAATTTATAAGTATGGAAAAATATTTATATTTTGTTACTATGGCAACCATTTCTCCTATCCTTCCCTATGAAATACAAGAGTAAAGTGGTCTTCAGAAGATTTCAATCGCAAAATGAGAATATACATTTTAAAGAGCATCTAAAAAATAATTGATTTTTGAATTTAAAAAAAAATCGTTGGAGCAAATTTTGAGAAAATCGAAAAAAACTGAAAAAGAACATCAGTAAAGTACTAGTACTCTTTGGCCGATTTTGATTAAAAGCTTATTTTCCCGGTCACGGGGGGTGTTTAACTTAAATATAAAATTTCAACCTCGTAGCTCAATTCCTTCATGCTTAAAATTGAACACACACATCCACACACACACAGACAGACAGACCATGTCGCGAAAACCACTTTTTTGGATCCAGGGGACCTCAAAACGTGAAGATCCATCAAAATCTCGACATCGAATTTTTGACATGAATCCAATACTTTCTATCTCTATATATATATATTACATATATACATAGGTAAGAGAAAGTAAAAAATAATTGTATTAAAATTTAAATTTTTTCGTTCCGTCTTAAAGATTTATCTTTCGTCATTTATTCTATTTAGTTTTGTCTTTTACTCCCAAGCAATGGCGTAACTAGGATTTTTTTACTTTCTCTTACCTATGTATATATGTAATATATGTAGAGAGAGAAAGTATTGGATTCATGTCAAAAATTCGATGTCGAGATTTTCATGGATCTTCACGTTTTGAGGTCCCCTGAATCCAAAAAAGTGGTTTTCGCGACATGGTCTGTCTGTGTGTGTGTCTGTCTGTGTGTGTGTCTGTGAACAAAATATCTCAAGAACGAAAAGAGCTAGGAAGTTGAAATTTTATATTTAAGTTAGACACTCCCATGGGACGTGACACGAAGCTTTTGAACAAAATCGACCAAAAAGTACTAGTACTTTACTGATGCACTTTTTCAGTTTTTTTCGATTTTCTCAAAATTTGCTCCAACGATTTTTTTTTAAATTCATATATAAACTATTTTTTAGTTGCTCTTTAAAATGTATATTCTCATTTTGTGATTGAAATCTTCTGAAGACCACTTTACTCTTGTTCTCCATAGAAAAGATAGGAGAAATGGTTGCCATGGTAACAAAATATAAACATTTTGCCATACTTATAAATTTTACATCTTGAAAATCGAATGTACCGTACTGTCGGAAACTAAATACATGCCGACACAAAAAATCTGGTGAGACAAGCACAGTACACAACTTTCGATTACCGAAGGTAAGAGAAAGTTGTGTGCTGTGCGCCAGTCACACCAGATTTTTTTAGGTATAGGAATGGAAATAGCGCTGGAAAAGTCGATTTTCGAATTTGGAATCGATTTATTATTTTTCGGATTCTCGAAATCGATTAATCATTTCTAAAAGTCGACTTTTTAAAAACTCGAGATTAGGAGATATTACAAACCCTGGCCAAATTATTAGACGCACTGCGATTTTTTACTAAAATGTATAATAATTCCATATGAACTTATATTTGGTGCAATTACTATCATGTTTATTTATAATACTTATTATTTTATTGGATTTTATATCTATTTACCTTTCTCTTGATTATTATTATTATATGACATAAAATTGAGCGCAGAGTATAGCGTACAGATACGAAACTGTTCAGTAGCGTTCTCGCGTGCCATACTCATGGACTTGCTTTATTCACTTTCTTTACTAATTTCGTATTATTGACTTCACAAACCACTTATTGTCTTTAAAATCCGACTGTTTCTATAAATCGTCATAAAAATGACGAATTTAGTCAAATTTTTTCAAAAATAAATAATAATAAAAAAAGAAATAGACAATGCTAGATGACAATTAAGCATAAAGCATAAGTAAAATCAAGTTAAGGTATTAAATACTAAAACGATTTTAGTATTTTCTTTATGATCCAGTAAAATAAACGAGTAAACTTAAAAAAATTTTGACTCACCAAAATAACCTCCAGTAGCTCGAAACTCGAAGTTTCATTTTTGAAGAGGCGTATGAAGGTTTGGAGATGAGATGTAATTGAATTAAAAAATGCGAAGAATTGTCTGAAAAATAAATAAATAATTATAATAAAGCATTTTAGTATATTCATTTATAAAAATATGAACACTAAATCTCAGAAAGAATCTTATTGTATAATATATATCGATTTTCTCAAAATTGGTTCCAACGATTTTGATTAAAATTCATAAATCGACTGTTTTTTAGATGCTCTTTAAAAAGTATATCAATGAAATCTTTCGTGAAAATGGTGTGAAAAGCACAGTACACAACTTCCTCTTCCCGAAAGCTAAGAGAGAGTTGTGTGCTGTGCGACTAGTCACGGCAGATTGTTTTAATACCCTCCCCAGAAGAATATTATTTTATCACATCTGTGAACAATTTTTAATTGAAATAAATCAAAAGAAAAAAATATATTTTTTTAAATTATGAAAATATCTCCCCCCCTTTCTTCTCATATAATATCACTTTCCCTCTGCCCCCCCCCTCCGCGTCCTGAAATTTCCAATGAATTCAATGGGTTTTGCATGACTAACTAAATATGTTAATGTTTAAAACACAATCTATGTTTGAAATGTAAAAGAACAAATTAAAAATAATAAAGTTCTGAATATGAATATGCATTCGTTCGTTGCTATTATTATAAGCACAATAAAAAAAAGAGTAATGTATTTTTTTTATTATTATTATTATTAATATTATTTTGTCCTGATCTCAAACCATTGAACGTTTGTAATTAAATTCTAAAGCGTTCGTGTTTATTGATATAATCAATAAAAAAAGATTATATTTGCTTGATTAAGAAAAATCTTTAATATATAATATATTTAATTTTAAAGTTCCGGGTTGACCGAGCCGGTGCTCGGTAGTTTTTTTTTTTTTTTTTTTTTTTGATAAAATTGGAAAAAATTATAAAAAGTACATTAGTAAATTACTAGTTCTCGAAGCTTTCCAAAAACGAGATAAAACGTAATTTTTGATGTATACTTTATAACAAATAATAAATATTTAAATTTTAAAAGAAATTGTTGAATCGATAAAATTAACAAAACTAAAAAAGTACATCAGCAAAGTACTAGTACACGAATTTTCCCAAAGATGAGACCAAGCGCAATTTCATAGTAGAACAGCAAATAGTATATATTTAAAATTTAAAAAAATCGTTAGAGCCGTTTTCGAGAACTGATACGCTTACATATAAACAAACAAACAAATAAACGTACACATTGCTTGTTTAATAGTATTAGATTAGATTAAGTATGAACATTATTTTTTAATTTTTTGATTGTTAAATGAGATTCTTGTGGCGGATGTTTTACAATTTGAATTCTAATTAAATCAGCGGAAACTAAATATATGTCAACACAAAAAATCTGGTGTGACAAGCACAGCAAACAACTTTCAATTACCGAAGGTAAGAGAAAGTTGTATTCTGTGCTTGTCACGCCAGATTTTTAATTTTGTACAATAGGCGCCACAAGTGCCTGATCTGCCCGAAAGTGGAGCCATGATCTTAGTCAACCAAACCAATATTTTTAAATAAATAAATCATCTTTTTTTAATGCAACTGAAGAGTAAAAGCTACTTTTCAGATAGCACTTTAGAAAGCTAAGCATTTTGGTTGCCTATGCTCAAAGTTCCACTTTTGAACAGATCAGGCAGGCAGGGGTCCGGACAAAACGTTACTAATTGTGACATGTGGGACCCGGGGGTTTGTCTAAGTGTGACTAAGTTGAATTTATAAAATTTTTATGAAAAAAAAAAAGATCGAATGATTTTCACAAAAGGAAAAAATGGAGTAATTACACTGTGCTACAAGAAAAATCAGAAAAAATCGATAATTTTTAATGATTTTTTGGCATTTTAAGGGACAAAATCCTCCCCCACATCCCCCCCCCTTGGATCTAAATGTTAATGTTTTTTAACTTTTCACTTCTCTAGACCTTCTGAAGAAATGTTAAGGCTAAAATATTGTTTTCATCCCTCCAAATTTTTTTCGTGGCCCTATAATTAACGAAAAGGGGTGGAAATAAGTAGGGGCTCTCCCCCGAAAACGGTACGTGGTGGGGGAAAACAGAGATCATATTTGGATTCAGGAGGTCATTTTACTTAAGAATCTGATGGAATATTCTCGGGGCCAGAAAAAAAGTTTCATTTTGTAGCACAGTGTTATTTGAGTCACGAGGGAAAATTTACTAAAAAAAAAAAAGGTAAAATGATATGAATTTTGTATAAGAAATTTTATTCGGGGGGGGGGGGGTAGTTCTATGTTGTCACATAAAATTTGTAGGGGGATTCGTTTGTATGTGAGTAACTGTGACATGGGCGGGGGGAAGGGACTGGAAAATCGTCAAAAAAGGCGTTGCGTGATATGTGGACGACCCCTAATGAAATTAATTTTTTTTATTTATTCAATTAAATTCTAAAGAACTCTGCCATACTTTGGTCATCGAGAGATAAGCTCTCTATTTCTTTTATTTTCACATATTAATTGTTAAAATTGAGAGCGACTTTTTTGATCTTTTTTCCGAAAATAAGAGACTTTTTTCCGCTCTCTAATTACGATCAAACATGCTATGAAAAGAAAAAAAGAAAATTATGTTTATATTTATTTAAATAAATGTCATATCACGTTAAAAATTTATCTTTTTTTTTAACTCCTCCAGTCAAAATATATCATTCGATTTGATATGTAATTTATGTATATTATATTCGTAGTGTTAAGCTCGTGGACTGTTTGTATTTGTTGTTGATTGATGAAGATGAGGTGGTTTCGGATCCAGCATTGCCACCAATTTATTATGTGTTGTAGTGTATGTGATGTTGATTATTATATTTGTTGATGCTAATGGTTTGCTGAGAGAAAAGACAAGTTTTGATTGTTCATCGCTGATTTTATTTACATCTATTTATGAGAAAACAGGTACTGCCGTTGAGAGAGGCGTCTTAATTAGAATCTAAATGAATATCTTTATTTTCTAAAGATCTTTTGTAAAGAACTTGTTTTTTAAATATTCTATTTAAGGTAATTAATATTTTTTTATTTATTTATAATTCACGCGTTGCCCGCCTTAGTAGGGTCCCGCGCCTAGGTCCTGGCTGGCGACGTCTCGAGATATGATTAGTAGTTATCGCCATAAATGTATTTTATTAAATTTTTGATCTTAATATGAAAATCCTAACATAATATAAATAATAAGATTTAATATTATTAATTATTAATAAATTGAAATATTTTTATTTTACAATAGGAGAGCTTCTCATTAATATTCACTGACAATGCAAAGAATAAGTGAATGTCTTCTCATTTCTAACTTCACCACACTGACAAATGCAAAGAATAATTAAAGGTCTTTTCTCACTTTAAAAGAAATAAAAATAAATAAATACTAATATTAAAAATATTAGTAAGAGAGAATATAATTTTATTATTTTTATATTGTTTATTAATTTACTATTTTTTTATTTTATTTAAGGGTTTTTCGGCATCAGAGGCCATTTATACCCCGTTTCTATTTATTTCATTTTATTGGGAGCCGAACCATGACCCCTAGCAGAGTCAGAAACTTCACCACCGAGCCATGAGCGTTTTATATTATTAAACATAAATAAAAAATCTGGTGTGACGTGCCGCACAGCACTTTTACATTTGGTAATAAAAAGTTGTGTTCTGTGCTTGTCATACAAGATATTTTGTGTAGACATATATTTAGTTTCCGCCGATATATTATAATTCAAGATTTAAAATTTATAAACATTGGAAAACATTTAAGTATTGTGTTACCATGGCAACCATTTCTCCTATCTTTCATATTAAGTACAAGACTAAAGTGGCCTTGAAACAATTTTGAGGGCAAAATGGGAATATACATTTTAAAGAGCATCTAAAAAATAATTGATTTTTGAATTTTTATTCAAAATGGTTAAAACAAATTTTGAGAAAATTGGAAAAAAAAAAAAAAAAAAAAAAACTAAAGAATAGTATTTCAGTAGAGTACTAGTACTCTTAGGCCGATTTTGTTTCAAAAGCTTATTTTCAAAACTGGGGGGGGGGTACCTAACCTAAATATAGATTTTCAACCTCCTAGCTATTTTCGTTTTTGAAATATTTTGTTCACAGACAGCAGACTATTTTGCCGACTTTGACACACTTTTTTGGACTCAGGGGACTTCAAAACATGTATTTCTATTAAAATTTCGACATCGAATTTTTGACATGAAAACAATACTTTCTCTCTCTATATATTAACATATATATAGAGGTAAGAGAAAGTAACAATTCAATTTAATATTTAGCTAATTCGTCACTGAGTATGAATGAGTTTGAATAGCCTCCGTATATAACCGAAAAATAAAAAGAAAAAGATCAAATTGATTTATGAATTTAGGAATCAAATTTTAATATTTGTTATATTATCATTTGAACATAAAATAAGTGTGAAAGTTAAAGAGAAAATAATAATTATTTAAAAAAGAATATTTTAATTCAGTGGTTCCCAACCTTTTTGGCCCATCGCCCCTTTCTGGAGGTTGTCTATCACCTATCGCGCCCCCCCCCTTTCATTTTCATTGCATGATTTAAAATTTTTAACAAAAAATAGATTTTTGACATGAATCCAATACTTTCTCACTATATACTGAATATATTAACATTTAACTAATCTTAACTATTTGTTAAATTTTTCACGATTCTTTCCACCCAATTGAGCTATCGTGAGAAAGCGAATAAAAGATTTTTTTCAAACCAAATCAAGTATAAACAAAATATATATTTATTATTTAATACAAAAGATCTTTTAAAAGCCTAAGTTTCAATCAGACTCATTTAATGAAAGAGCGAATTCAGAAATGCACTTAAATTGCAGCTCGGATAGATAAAAGCTGATTTCGTTGGAGGGCTTCAAATTAATGGCTTCGAATCGAGCTTTTTTTTTTTTTAATCGTCTCTTTAAAATCGAACGTCCTTTTAATTGAAGTGGTTTTGGTTTACGTTGAGCCGATAGAAAGGATGAAGAAAAAGAAATAGGGAATTTGATCACCTCTAATTTTCGAATAGAAAGATTATTTTAGGTGAGATGTAATTTTTAAAAGGAGCCGGCAAAAAAAAAAATAAAAATTAAAAATTATTTGTGAGTAATAAATAGGGCCGGTTTAGGGGAAAAGGGGGGGGGTGGATGGGAGGGGAGGGGGGAAAAGGGTGGGGGGGTGGGGGTGAGTAATAAATAAAGAAAAATCTGGTGTGATGGTTGCATCAGATTTTTTTGTGCCGAGATATATAGTATTTAGTTTGTCATAGCATGACAAAATCTTAACTTTTTCCTATGGGGTAAGCGTGTTTCAAAAGATTGCAAGGGCAAAATGAGAATATACATTTTAAAGAGCATGTAAAAAATAATTGATTTTTGAATTTTAATCAAAATCGTTGTAGCGAATTTTCAGAAAATCGAATAAAAAACTGAAAAAGTGCAGTGAGGGTCAATATTAAGTCCCACCCATGCGTTTTCTACTAGTGATTATTTCATTGTTTTTATAAAAGAAAGTGAAAATCTTTATTGGAAATTTTCTAGGTTTGAAACATGAAAGTTTCCATTAAAAAATATATAATAATTTTTTAAAAACAAGGAAATTATCACAAGTAGAAAACGCATGGGTGGGACTTAATATTGTCCCTCACTGTACATCAGTAAATACTTTTTGGCTAATTTTGTTTGAGTGTCCGGGAGGATCCCTAACTACATGAATCCAACACTTTCTCGCTCTCACTATATAGAGCGTTTTAAGCAAAATGTTATTGTGAATTTTATAAGCAACATTAGATATTTAATTTCTATACGAATTAGGAAAAACTAAGTGATTGAGATTTCATTTTATGTTTTTGTTTATTTGAGTTTCATTTTTTTCCCTTTCGTGCTTATTTGAACTTATTTACGGATATTTATAATTTTTTTTTTTTTTTATTAAATAACTTTTTCCCATTCACACGCTTACACCAGGGACGTATATAATGGGGGGGGGTGGGGGGCGCCCCCAAAAAATTTTGGGGGTGCAGTGTGAAAAAATATAGCCCTGTAAAAAAATTTTTTCCGCAGGGCGGGGCGGAATAAATTTAGTTTCTTTAAAAAAACAAAATTGTATACGCCATTGGTATGAGTAAAAATTGCTTATTAGATGCTTTTTTTAACTTTTATGCTTATTTAACAACTTTTATTCAAGTATTTTATGCTTTTAAGAACTTTTTTTCATTTTTATGCTTTTTGTCGGCCTACATATAACAGTTAAGATGGGTCAGGAGCGGTCAGCCTTATAGGATTTTTTGTCGCACTACAGTTATAACAATATTATGTTCTACTGAATTACTTTCTCTTACCTCTATATATGTTAATATATGGAGAAAGTATTGGATTCAAGTCAAAAATTTGATGTCTAGATTTTGATGGATATACACGTTTTAAGGTCCTCTGAATCCAAAAAAGCGGTTTTCGCGATATGGTCTGACTGTGTGTGTGTGTGTGTGCGTATGTCTGTGAACATAATCTCTCAAGAACAAAAAGTGCGAGCAGATTGAAATTTTATATTTAAGTTAGGTGCCCCCTCTTGGACGTGACACAGCTTTTTAACAATATCAGCCAAAAAGTAATAGTACTTGTAATGACGTAGGACGTGACGTCAATCTTTTTTCTATAGACTTTTTTATAAAACACAATATAAATGTTGTTATTATTATTTTCATATTGTAAAGAATCAGTTGATTTGTTTTTCCTGGTTTAAAATAAATTTGGATTCATTTTTTTTACAAATTATTTTGAATATTTATTTCATCACTTAATACTTTACTGAATTACAGTGAGAGACAATATTAAGTCCCACCCATGCGTTTTCTACTTGTGATTATTTCATTGTTTTTATAAAAATAAATAAAAATCTTTATTGGAAATTTTCTCGGTTTGAACCATGAAAGTTTCCATTAAAAAATAATATAATATTTTTTTAAAAACAATGAAAAAAGATATCAAGAGTCGCGGGAGCGACTCGTCGCCGAGCATGTGAAAAGCAAAAGAAAGCAAAGAAACTCTTAATACTACCATTTAGTTGACATTCCAATAGATGCCAATGGCCCATTGCATTTAGATGGACGAGTCGTCCCTAGACTATATTATCAAGAATGATTTTAAATCCTTAATAAAAGATAGGGACGTGAAAAAATTTTTTTGAGAAACTTTTCTCTTTCTGGGCGAATATCTCAAAAAAGTTTTTAAGAGATCGGAGCGAAATTTTTTTTATATTAAACTAGAATAAATAAGGATTATTTTGAGCACGAATTCAAAAAAAATTCCAGTGCCAAACAGAATGGCAGAGGCTCAAAGTTGAGATTTTGCCGATTTCGGAAGGTCAAAAGTTAGTCTCTTATTTTTCCTTTTTTTCTTTTTTTTTTCTTTTTTTTCATTCTTTTCTTCAATTTTCAAATTTTTAGACAAAGCTACAGGTTTCCCTGCTGGACCGATTTGGATGAAATTTAAAATACAAATAGATACTATCAAAAACCCGATACCTTTGATATAAAATTTCATTTTGGATCAAAAGTGACTTTTTGAGAGGTATTCAAAATTTCAAATTTGTCCTATCTTTAACATGGCGAAAAGACAATTCTAACTATTTTGCTCCCTGATGACGTCATCTAGGTACATATCTATTAATATTAGTAATTTTCATCCCTAATGGAATAACAATTTTTAGGATAAATCCATTCAGATAGAAATACAATAGATTAACGTGATAAGAAGGAGTGCTACCAACATAACAAAAATAAAAAACCTATTATTTTATAAAATTTGGTGAAATCCTATGTTTATCGCTTCGAATGGATACCAAACGATGTATTTACATTCTACCAACATAACAAAAATAAAAAACCTAAAATTTTATAAAATTTGGTGAAATCCTATGTTTATCGTTTTGAATGGATACCAAACGATGTATTTACATTCTACCAACATAACAAAAATAAAAAACCTAAAATTTTATAAAATTTGGTGAAATCCTATGTTTATCGTTTCGAATGAATACCAAACGAAGTATTTACAATCTACCAACATAACAAAAATAAAAAACCTAAAATTTTATAAAATTTGGTGAAATCCTATGTTTATCGTTTCGAATGGATACCAAACGATGTATTTACATTCTACCAACATAACAAAAATGAAAAAACCTAAAATTTTATAAAATTTGGTGAAATCCTATGTTTATCGTTTCGAATGGATACCAAACGATGTATTTACATTCTACCAACATAACAAAAATAAAAAAACCTAAAATTTTATAAAATTTGGTGAAATCCTATGTTTATCGTTTCGAATGGATACCAAACGATGTATTTACATTCTACCAACATAACAAAAATGAAAAAACCTAAAATTTTATAAAATTTGGTGAAATCCTATGTTTATCGTTTCGAATGGATACCAAACGATGTATTTACATTCTACCAACATGACAAAAAATAATAAACCTAAAATTTTATAAAATTTAGGGAAATCCTATGTTTATCGTTTTGAATAGATACCAAACGATGTATTAACATCCTACTAACATAACAAAAATAAAAAACCTAAAATTTTATAAAATTTGATGAAATCCTATGTTTATCGTTTTGAATTAATACCAAACGATGTATTTATTTTTTATTGTTTGGAATGCATATTAAAATATCTATTCATGGGATAACTTAATATTTAATAAACAAAAATTATTAAATAATATTTAAATGCAATATTTCACAAAAAGAAGTGAAATCTCAGCCAAAAACATCGGAGATGCAAAAGGGGGCCTCGCATTATTTTTGCCCAGCGTCGAGGTGAAATCAAAAAATGCGCCTCGCTTTTCTGATTTATATAAAAGCGAGGATATATGAAACAAATAAAATTCTGTAGGGGTTTTATTTAAGTGAAAATATTTCCTCGCTTTTATATAAATCAGAAAAGCGAGGCGCATTTTTTTTTGATTTCACTCGACGCTGGGCAAAAATAATGCGAGGCGCCCCTTTTGCATCTCCGATGTTTTTGGCTGAGATAGATATATCAATTCGAAATGAAGAACTATTAGTCACTGAGATTTGACAAAAAAAAAAAAAAAAACGGAAAAATTCTGATATATAAAGGGCGTCGGACACCGAAAAAGTTTGGAAAACCCTGGTTTATAGATTATTGAGATTTATATCATATTATTAATAATTTAAAAACAAGAATTATTTTCAACCAAGAAATTGGAAGAAGGAAGTGAAAGTTCAAATTTAAATTAATAATTTCGTATTCTGAAAAATAAAATTTTAAAATCTATTATATTATCATTTGCACATAAAATAAATGGGAAAGTTAAAGATGAAATAAAATTATTATTTAAAAAAAAATATTTCAATTCTTAAAATATAGGGTAAGAGAAAGTAAAAAATATTAGATAATGACTTCCCCAATACTTTCTCGATATAGACCAGGCGCTGGAGGTAGTTGAGTATGCAAAATGTGGGAACCGAATTCTGTCAATGGATTTGGGCTAAGAATAGCTCCCAGAATAAGGATCCGGATCTTGCCGGGCCAATTTTTGGTCCAATTTTTTTTTACCCCCACTCCTCTTATTTGTATGCGTGCTATGATAACGCGAAGACCTGCAACTATGTTCAAATTTTTATACTTAAGACCTCAAACAATGAACAAACTATCTTGTCAGCAACTGCGATGATCCTCTATAGCCCCCTGAAAAGAACTATCTTGCTGCCAGCTGCGGTGGTCCCCTCTAGCCACTTTACCTCCTTTCTCTCCCTTTATTATAAATTTAAATGTACAGTGAAGGACAATATTAAGTCCCACCCATGCGTTTTCTTCTTGTGATTATTTCATTGTTTTTAAAAAAATATTATATATTTTTTAATGGAAACTTTCATGGTTCAAACCTAGAAAATTTCCTATAAAGATTTTCTTTTAAAGAACAATGAAATAAACAGATGTAGAAAACGCATGGGTGGGGCTTAATATTGTCCCTCACTGTACTTTTTCGATTTTCTCAAAATTTGCTCCAACATTTTTGATTAAAATTCATAAATCTATTATTTTTTAGATGCTCTTTAAAATGTATATTCTCATTTTTTCCTTGAATCTTATGAGGACAACTTTACTCTTGTACTTCATAGTAAAGATAGGAGAAATAGTTGCCATGGTAACAAAATATATTTTCACATAGATAAATTTAATCTTGAACAGTGGAAACAAAACAAAAAAATTTGGTGTGACAAGCACAGTACACAACTTTTTTTTATTGAAGGGGAAGAGAAAGTTGTGTGCTGTGCGACCAGTCACACCAGATATTTATTTATGTGAAGGACAAACAATACTTTTTTTTTAAGGAATAGTTAATTACTATATACTAAATTAATTTCTAATCAATCAATGACAAAAAATAAAAAGGATTCTGAAGATTCGAATGTTATTTTAGCCTGTTTTCAATATTATTTATAGAGAAGGACACATATCCTAAGTTAGCTCACCATTCTGAGAAATTTGTGTATTTTGATAAACAATTGTGTTGCTTTGGTAACTAATTTGATTAAAGCAATTACCAGTGCCATTATGTGCACTCAATGTGGCATTCAAGTAAATAAAGAACGGTTGACTTTAAAAATTAAACGAAGTGAGAATAAAAGCTTAAAGTAAATAAGAAAATAAATTTTATTATAAAAGCAAGATAGAATAGTGAATAAGTGATGAAGGTTGTCTAATAAAAATAAACAAAATTTGGTGAGAGTGATCGCACAGCACACAACTTTCTCTTACCTTTCGCCAAGATAAAGTTGTGTACTGAACTTGTCACACCAGATATTTTTGTGTCGAGATATATTTAGTTGCTGATATAGTAAAAAATTTCAAACATTTATAATTAATTCATTAATATCAAGGACTATTCTATTAAAAATAAGAAAAAGATAATTACTTTTTCATAAAGATGCTCCATAATAAATTGGCAAAATTCATTTGAAGAACTCCACTCAGGTGTTGGTTTCTGCTATCGCTCGCTTACTATCTAAACAAAAAAATCTCAAAATGTTAAATAAAAAACTCATATTCAAAATTAATTCTCTTTTGATGAATTAATTATGAATACAAGTTGACATCCTCGGCTGAAAAATAAAATGGGAAACATTTATTTTTTTTTAATAGTTTATACATAGTTTTTACATAAAAAATATTATTTTAAAACCAACACAAATTCACACATTTAAGCTTCTTTTAAAGAGGTTGAGGCGTGGAGGCGTCTTCTTCATAGAGTATTGCCTTTGTTGATGTCTTTTTGATTTTTATCGAGTATGCCTTTGTTCATATGTATTCTTGGTCTTCATAGTCTTCGAAGAATGAATGTTCGTAGTTCACTCACAATTCTTCCTTTTTATTATTCGCATAAAATGCATAAAAATCAGAAAAGAAAGATCATAAAGATCTTTAAAAAAAAGCTTTAGAAGTGCAAAAATTGCATATTCATTAAGTGTGACCACTCTCCCAAATTCAAATATCATTGTTGTTTAAGTGAAGCTAAGCTAAAGGGACCTATATTTAAATATTATTGCGCCCGGGGAGAGTGATCCCCCTCACCTCTATCATTCCCTAATAAATTTATAATAAAAATCGAAAGACATGCATTTAATTTTGGCCGAAGAGAACTTTCATAGGCCTAAGGCCTAATTAATTTTGTCCGAATAGCAGAAACTTGTTGTATTTTCATTGGACTTATCATCTTAACACAAGGATCCGAACTGAACTGAGTACTGATGATGAAATACCTGCCTAAATCTATTAATCATTTATCGAAAGGTTGTTATTACTCTCCACAAGAGAATCTTTATATTCACTTGCTGTTCGAAATCAATGTGATCAGAATCAAGAATCCAATGAAACATGACAAGTTTCGGTTTTTGAGTTATATCAAAAATAAAAAAAAAAAATAAAAAACAAGAACTCGTCTCTTCCTTCCAAACTCTAGACTGCCTAACGTCTAACGGGGGTAAACAGTGAGTTTTGATTGCATGCTGATTTTCTAGCGAACGGAAATCAGAGAGAGCTCAAGTTTACAAAAAAGATTTACAAAATAATAATGTCCCTTAATTCTAACAACAATTGAAATAATAAAGCAGAATAAAAAAATGCAGTAGATCCATTGACATTTTAAAGTTTCAATAAATAGAGAAAAAATAAAATTTGGTTTCGTTGATATGATGAGAAAAATCTTTTGTATTTGTTCTTAAATAGAAATTCTTAAAATATTTTTATGAATTCGACTCAACCTTAAACCAAGGATTAAGTGGTGAGGTTAATAAATAAAAAAATTTTAAAAATTTCAAATATATCAAATAAATTTTGCTCCTAATAAATTAAATAAGTGTTTGCTTATTAAAATTTTATAATTTTTGTGAGTTTTCTTTTATCTAATAAAGTTCCAAATGATTCAGAAGAACTTGGCGGGACTTCTTTTAACGATTCACACTCAGGTCACAAATAAATTAATATTCAACCATTAAAGGAATTTACAAATTAATTTAGAGCATTTGGAGTTTGATCCAAGGACTCTATATAAAGAATTGCAAATTAACTTGTATATGGCATTTGAATGTGAACTGCTGATGAAGAAGTGCCTAAAATACTTCAAAAAAATTATGAAACAATTATTAAATAAATTTTATACTAAGAAAAATTATAAAATTTTAATTAGTAGTCACTTAAGTCAAGGACTGACTATATATAATTCAAATAAACTATTTGAAATGTAAAAAATATGATAACTATAAATTTAATTTTTATTTTGCTTTTTACAATTTTTACTTATATAACTATTGTTTGCGAAAGAAGAGTAAAGAGACAATGGAGTTATTATAATAAATCAAATTCTTAATTAATTATAAAATTGAACATTTTACATTTACAAGATAGCTACTTTCGAAGAAATTTTTCAAACAAAATAAAAAAAATTAATTTTTTAAATTTAAATAAAATTATATTAAATTATTTTTTGTACTGAATCTCTAAATTTGTAATCTTTTAAGCATTTGAAACTCCTATTTTTTTTTTTTTAGACTTCTTTGCTTTACTCGTTTTTCGCAAGCAATAATAAAAATAATAAAAATAAGCGGATCTGAGGGGATTTAGGGGTTTTTACCCTTCGAAATTAAAAATTGATAAAAACAAATTTTAACATTTTCAAAAGAAACAAGTCTAAAAACAAATTTTGAAAATTAAACATTTAAATTTATAGAAACCGTCCCCTTTATCATCGATGACATGATCCGCTTATTAGAAATAAAGAGGAGACTCAGATTGGTAAAAATATTTGCAGCCAATTAATATATTTTGTAGCAAAATTGTTTAGTTTTCGTTTTTGTGTTTATATTGATATTATAAATTAAAGCTTTATTATATGTATGTGTAGTTTAAAAATGGCTGCTTCAATTAATTAATTTGTTTAACTTTTTGATGAAATTTCTTTAATTTGAATATTTGATTCAAAATATAATTTTTAGTTTGTAAATATTATATTAAAAAATCTAAATGGGCCTTATGTCCATTCCTACTCCTATAGAGGGCATGTAAATACCTTGTTTCATTTCCATCCTCCATTTCCATCGAATCGCTCGAAGAATACACTGAAAGAGAAGCCCTGAAGCTAAAAACCCACCCTTTCTTCATTACCTATTAGCTAAATGTTTGCCAGAATGGCAGAACACACCTTATAACTTGACGACTTGGTGATCTCGCAGCATGTCTCGCAGAAAGGCAGCAAGGAAACCTAACCTAAAGAGGAAGAGAGTTTGGGGCCTAAAATACCTATGTGTGTGTGAGTGTTTGAGAGGAAGGGTAGGGAGGTAGAGGATTGAGAGAGTTATTTTCATCTTTAAACTTCATTTGAACTGGAAATTGAATTTTATAATCAATTTTTATAAAATATTCAAAAATCTATAATTTTGTTTTTTTATATATAAATGGATTTTTTTTCTTTATTTATTACAATTTTTATTTTATTTATATATAAAAAAAACCACACGGTATAAGAATGATTCGGAAATAAATAGAAATCTACATAATTTATTTAGAGAAATTAGTAGTTTTAGGTAAATGATCAAATTCTAATTAAAAATAAATGAAATTTAATAAAAGAATATAGTAAAAAAATGAAAATAACCAAGTTGCAAATCAGGGTTCTCAACCACCGCGCATTGCAATTGCACCACGAGATGTTCTTTTTTATATAAAAATTAAATTTATTTTTATTATTTATTTCATTTTTTTTTTTTTTTTTGTAATTTCAATATAAATTACAACATCACGATGGACAAGTGCAAATATGAAAAAATTCCCTTTCAGAAGAAAAATGAAAATTGCTTAATTATTTTTATTATTAAAGTAATACTGTAGAATCATAATTTGTCTTTGAAAATGTTAATCGTTTTTCGTTTATGAATACAAAAATGAATAAATAACGGTTTATAATTGAAAATAAGTTGGGAACCACATGACTTACATAATATATGTGTGAGTGTGTGTGTATAGGTGCGAATTCTCAACTATTGATCAAAATCTAAAAAAATTTTATTTTTAAATATTAAACTTTGTAAGTTTATCTTTTTATCTTTGATTGTAAATTATTATTGTTGTAAAAAGAATTTAAGTTTTTTTTTTGTCATCTTACATTACAGATACACTTGAGTTGAAGAACTAAAATTGTTATCAGTCAACTTAAGTTTGGTGATTTTTATGGAAAAATTTAGTAAGAGAACATAGTTTCAAGTTAATCTAATTTAAAGAACATAATATTGAAATGATATATTGTTCCTTTATTAGAAATTTGAAAAAAATATCACCAACTATATGGTTTATAATATTTTTTCAAATTTTTAAGATTGGCCTAAATATCATATCGATATTAATTTTGACATCAAACTAGCGCTGTTATTAAAAATTTCTAAAAGAATATCACTTGACTTTTTTTGACTGTAAAAATTTAAGAACTCAACTCTAGTTAAACTGTAAAAAATCTGAGTCTCCTTTAATATAATCGCTGGGCTTACTTCAAGTTCCTTGAGAAGAGAAGCTCAGTAGAAAGACTAGAAGAGAAGATCAGTTGCTACTCGAGAAGAATTGTTGCAGCAGAAGCGAGGCTCACTTGTTACTCCAGCAGAGAGGGCAGAAGTCAAATCAATCTCATGAAAGTAGACCGGGAACTGAAAGAAAAGAAAACGACAGTAATTAATAATATGTGATACATTTTTGGATAGTTTCGCTAAAAAACTATTTCAGCTTATATATATATATATATATATATATATATATATATATATAATATATAAAAATGCTTTCTATAATAAAAATATAAAATAGGCAATAGAAAGTCAAATTTGTTTTATTGAAAATTAATTTAAGAAAAAAAATTACCAGCTGACTCGAAGAGTAATGTCCTTCATCATTCGTGTATAAAGTAATAATAACCCCTCCAACTTTTTATATAAGTCTCGTTCTGTATGATGATGCCTGTTTAGGTAAATACAGCATCTGGAGATTGAGTCCGAGAAATATTGCCTCATAAGTTCAAGGACTATCTGAAAAAAAAAAATTTAATTCCTTTTATTAAAAGTTCGAAAACATTCTAGAATCAGAAGCAAATTAGTATGTGTCCCCCCCCCCCCCAGTGGACCAAAAAATACTATAATTCTCTTGTATTTATTTAAATTCTTGAAAAAACAAACAAACAAAAAATTAATATTCCTAATTTTATTTAGCGCAGCTGAATTGGCCTTCGAAGTTGAAATATTAAGAGAAATGAAATATATCTGAATAACTATTAAGTCAAATAAAAAATATTTTCGGTGTGAGATTCAAATTCTAAGTGGGCCGTCCAAGTCTAGATGCATAGCTACTTTTTATAGAAAAAAGAAAATTTATAAGTAATAACAGGGAAGAGACTAGGTCCTCCAAATCTGTCTATGCAGCTAGCTTAAATAAAAATGTTAAAAGAAATAATTTTTTTTTGTCTTGCATCTTAGATCATTTAGACCCCATCCCTATAATTTTCATTTGATTGGAAGCCAATTTAATTGAAATAAATATTTCTCACTTAAAACGGGAGGCAAACAAGAGCACATCAAGCTAATACTTTACCTCCGTAGGCCTTCTACGGATCAAGGGAAGAAATACATTTAAGAGAAATATGATGATTATTATGAAAAATATCTGGCTGAGTAGCTAGTTTTTTAATGAAATAAATATTCACAAATAAATTATGAAGAGAAATAAGAAAATGGTGTTTCCGAGTAAACCGCCCAAAACTGGCTATGCAGCTAGTTATAGAAATTTTAAGATATTGTATATATATAGCAAGAGAAATAAAAATTTTTTGTGGGTGTTTAAAGAGGCCCTTTGACTTTTAAGTCGGGCAATTTCGAATATGGCGAAAACCACTTTTTTTGATTCAGGGGACCTCAAAACGTGTATATCCATCAAATTCTCGACATCGATTTTTTGTAACCAATACTTTCTCTCTCTCTCCTTTTTTTATATATATATATATATATATATATATATGTATATTAACATATACATATAGGTAAGAGAAAGTAAAATCATGAATATATGAATATATTTTGGAGTTTAGGCTTTCACAGTTGTATATTAGTAAAAGAATTAGATTTTCGGTTTAATGTGGTTTATTTGTAAAAATACGTTTGGCCACTCATTCTGTGGCCTTCTTCAGGTACAATTCAGTAAGATTACAAAGGTAGTTACATCTGTGACAATCTCAAATGAACTGGTTCTGCCACAGAATGAGTGGCGAAACGTTGAATTTTTACAAATAAACACAGTTAAACGAAAATCAATTCTTTTACATATGAATATATTTTTGTTCCCTCCCCAAAGTTTGATTATGCAGCTAGTTATTATAGGAATGTTAAACTAGGTCTATTAAGAACAATTAAATTTTTTTTTTAATTAACGCCCGATGACTCTTTGTATATATTTTATTACAAATGGTTTTTATATTCAAGTAATTTTTATTATATATTTTGTAAATATTGTATATCTCAGCCAAAAACATCGGAGTTGCAAAAAGGGTCGCCTCGCATTATTTTTGCCCAGAGTCGAGGTGAAATAAAACAATACTTTCTCTCTATATATATTTATATATAGGGTAAGAGAAAGTAAAAATGCGCCTCGCTTTTCTGATTTATATAAAAGCGAGGATATATGAAACAAATAAAATTCTGTAGGGGGTTTTATTTAAGTATAAAAATATTTCCTCGCTTTTATATAACTCAGAAAATCGAGGAGCATTTTTTTTATTTCACCTCGACTCTGGGCAAAAAAAATGCGAGGCCCCTTTTTGCATCTCTGATGTTTTTGGCTGAGATTTCACTTCTTTTTGTGAAATATTACATTTAAATATTATTTAGTTGCCGAAAAGACTGTGTATAGGTGTGTGTGATGAAGTGTGAATGGAATAAAGTGAGTGTGTTAAAAAAAAAAAAAAAAAAATGGTAAAATATTTATATTTTGTTACCATGGCAACCATTTCTCCTATCTTAATCGAAAAAAACTGAAAAAGTACATCATTAAAGTTCTCTTTATAACTATTCACTTTAACAAAAATAAACAGGAGAAGAGAGTGAGTTCCGGCATCTAGACATGTATTGAATCTGATAATAATATTTAAATACTTAGGACAGACTCGATCTTTTTCAATTTTAACTCTTAAATTAATTAATTATCTATATCATAAGCAATTATATAGATTGGAAGAGGAATATAAATATAATGAGTGAATGATAATTACCTAGTGGTGATGTTTTCGAGAGAGTTTTAACGAAGAGAGAGAAAGAAAATTCGGTGTTTGTGCTGCAGCGTCGCCTGCTTGCCTATCTACTGACTGCAGGCGGCTGCCTCAGGCGGCGACGGTCGCCGCGCTGGCTGGAGTGGGGGAAGCCAGCGAGCACCGCCAACAATGCTCTGTCAATAATACAAGAAATAAAATTAAATTAGACGATTTTCATTGTTAATGACTTTTTTGCGAATTATTGCTTTTAAAAAGACATTTAAAAAAAGTTAGCCCTCGGGCTTGGCGTAGTTGGCAGGGTGCCTGCCTTGTATACCAAGGGTCGAGGGTTCAGATCCCAGGCAGTCTGATGATTTTATTTAAGCCATTTGGTATCCAAATGGCTTAAATAAGAATGCCTGGACTCCAATATATATTTATTAGGAACCGACCGAATATTCGGTTTCGGTTTCGGCAAAAATCATGGTTTCGGCGTAGTTTCGGTTTCGGCTAAAAAGTAGCAGAAACTTTCGGCCGGCCGAAACTTGAGTCTTAAAAAAAAGGTCAAATGATTTGCATTGAAGGAGAAAAAATTTTTGTCTCCCTAAAAAAAGGTAAAATGATTTTCACGGAGGGAAAAAATTTCAAAAAAAAATATATAAATTTTTTTATAGGAAATACAAGTTTCGGTTTTCGGCCGAAACTAAGGTTGAGGGAATATTCGGTTTCGGCTGAAAATCTTGTTTCGGTCGGACCCTAATATTTATATTCTCATAATAACGGTTATCGTTTAAAGTCTTATATGGCCTGAGTTGCCGAAAAGACTGTGAGCATGTGTGTGTGAATGTGAGTGCGAATGGGAAAAAAGTGTGAGTGTTTTTAACAAAAAAAAAGTCATTTACGACCCATTTTTTTAATGTTAAATTTTTGTTTTCCTCTACCAAAGAAAAAAAATGAAATATGTATTAAAAAAATAAATAGTCAATTAATTATGTAATGAAATTGAAAAATTCCATTTCTATTCTATTCTATTATTATTATTAGGAACCGTATCTCTATTTATTTCAATTGATTGGTAGCTCTACTCATAATTATTTAAATGTAAATTTAATTTGTTGATGAAAATTAAAGAAGAAAATACATCTTGAGTTGATTCGTTAATATATTTATATAATAAACATGACAAACGATTCTGAACGAGAATTTTGTTCATGGAAAAGTTTTTTTAACAAATAAACAAAAATTTGTTTTTTTATAAAAATAAATTTTACGACAGCTCGGAAGATTGTTCAAAACGGAAACGAATTAGTTATAATATAAATATATTAAGGTTTTCTTATTTTAATTTTCCCCTTTTCCAAAGAAATTTGTTATATGAATTAAAATTTTGATATTATTTACATTTAATTAAAGAGACGAAATAAAATAAGTTTTAGTGTTTTATTTTTTGAAAATGAATGGAATTCAAAAATATTCCATTATTGAATTCACTCTAACCTAAGATTTGAAGCTTCTTGCTTTGACCTTCATAAGAAAACGAGATAAAATTGCGATATAAAAGGATAACTGTATGTATCTCTTTTACTTCGCTTTTATAATTAAATTGAAACGCAATAAATAATTGAGTGATATTTACCTGTTGGTGATGAATTCGAGAGAATTTCAACGAAGAGAGGAGGGAATGATGCCTCGGCGTTAGAGCTGCAGCGTCGCGGCGCGTCGCTTGCCTGTATACTGACTGGAGGCTGCTGTCCGAGGCGGCGACGGTCGCCGCACTGGCTGGAGTGGGGAGAGGCGCCAACAATGTTCTATTAATAGAACACAAGCAATAAAATTAAATTAATTTATCTTTTAAAGAAAAATAAATTATTTCTATTTTATGCGAATTATTCTTCACAAAAAGACAGAAAAAATCTGGTGTGACTGGTCGCACAGCACAAAACTTTCTCTTGTCTAAATAATTAAAATTTGTGTTATGTGCTTGTCACCCCAGATTTTTTGTGTCGAGATATGAATAGTTTCCGCCAATATATTATAATCCAAAATGTAGAAAAACAGAAAAATATTTTTTATATTTTGTTACCATGGCAACCATTTCTCCTATCTTTCCTATGAAGAACAAGAGTAAAGTGGTCTTCAGAAGATTTCAACGGCAAAATAAGAATATACATTTTAAAGAGCATCTAAAAAATAGTTGTTTTATGAATTTTTAAAAAAATCGTTGAAGCGAATTTTGAAAAAATCGAAAAAACTAACTAAAAAAGTACATTAGTAAAGTACTAGTACTTTTTGGCCGATTTTGTTTAAAAAGTTATATGCACGAGTTCGGAGGATGCCTAACTTTAATCTAATTCAAAATTCACTTCTGTAGCATCATTTAAATTTTTACTTTCTCTTACCCTATTATGAAATATATAGAGAGAGAAAGTATTGCGATCATGTCAAAAATTCTATGTCAAGATTTTGATGGATATACTTGTTTTGAGGTCCCCTGAGTCAAAAAAAGTGGGTCCCGCAAATTATTCTGTCTGTGTGTAACGATTTTTTGCATGAAGGAATTGAGTTATCAGATTGAAATTTTATATTTAAGTTACCGGTAGGTACCCTCCCGGACACTCAAAATAAGCTTTTGAACAAAATCGGTAAAAAACTACTAGTACTTTATCGATGTACTTTTTTAGTTTTTTTTTTTTTCGATTTTCTCGAAATTCTCTCGACCAAAATTTTTTAAAATTCAAAAATCAATTATTTTTTACATAAACAATTAATAGCTGAGATGTTATATTAATAAGAGGGTAAAAATGAGAAATGCAGCTAATGGTATTTCTTTACTCGAATAATTCACACAGCTGACGTTTCGGTTCCGTGTTTGAACCATCTTCAGAGCTGGCGAAAAGTCATTATGACGCAAGAAAAGACCACTAAGAGAGTATTTTTTGACATGGAACGCATTAACTTATTTTACATTAATTTATATGCGAAAAATTGTTTCGCATAACGAGTGTTTCACTTTACGAGTTTGATTCTGGAACGAATTAAACTCGTTAAGCGAGGTGTTACTGTACTTTTTGACCGATTTTGTTCAAAAGCTTATTTTCACGACTTAGGGGGTGCCTAACCTAAATATAAAATTTCAACCTCCTGAGATATTTTGTTCAGACATACAGACAGGCAGACCAATTTGCGGGACCCACTTTTTTGGACACAAGGGACCTTAAAACGAGTATATCCATCAAAATCTCAACTTCGAATTTTTGACATGATCCCATTACTTAATATTTCATATAGAGGAAAGAGAAAGTAAAAAAATTCGTTTTTGAATTTTAAACAAATTCGTTAGAGTGAATTTTCAGAAAAGCGAAAAAAAGTAAAAAAGCACATCAGTAAAGTATTATTATTTTTGGCCGATTTTGTAAAAAACCTTTCATGGTGGTACCGAACTTAAATATAAAATTTCAACCTCCTAGCTCTTTTCGTTCTTGAGATATTTTGTTCAAAGACACACAGGCTGACCATTTTGCTGGACCCACTTTTTTGGAATCAGGGGACCTCAAATCATGTATTTCCATAAAAAATCTCGACATTGAAATTTTTGGTTAAGAATCTAATACTTTCTCTATATAGGTCTATATTACATATATAGGTAAGAGAAAGTAGTATAAATTTTAAGACCGTAAAAAATATTTTATTTTTTTATCCTCAAGAAAATATTATCCTCTTTCTTTATTCTATTTAAAATAAATAATAATTTCGTTTTTTTTTCTCTGTGTCCAGTATATCTCGCTTTAGGTGGCTACAACGTACTCACAGTGGACTACCACCCTCTAGTGCCCTATCCATGCTACCCGAGAGCGACGCGCAACATTAAAACGGTGGCGAACTGTACAGCGATGCTTATTGATGCCCTGATTGATGCTGACAAATTCCCTCTCGAAGATCTACACGTTATTGGTTTTTCGTTGGGAGGCCAAGTTGCAAGTCAAATCCAGGCTTTTCTACGCCATGGAGAACTAGAACGACTCACTGGTATGTAAAATCCAACGTTTTGAGAAAATGGTTTCGGGAAATAATAAAAAATAGATCTCATATTAAGCGAGGTTTTATTAAAATCGGTCATTTAACTAGTAATATAAAAAATAAATAGAAAATTCTGGTAGACTAATATTGAGTCCGATCGAGATATTTTAATATTAATATATAAGTTCCGGGAAGACCGAGAGGAGCTCGGTGTTTTATTTATTTATTTTTTTATAAAATTCAAAAAAACTAAAAAAGAACATCAGTAAAGTACTGGAATTTTACTAGAGACGATATTAATTTCATATTGGTGCCGGAAATAGGATATATTTAAAATTTCAAAGAAATCGTTAAAGAGAATTTCGAGATAATTGGAAAAAAACAACAACAGTAATCAACTAGTACTCGAGGTTTCCCAAAGACGAAATCAAATGTAGTTTGTTTTGTATACATGCAAATAGTAATTATTTAACATTTGAAAGAAATTATTATATAGAGATTTTGAGAAAATTGAAAAAAAGTACATCAGTAAAGTACTAGTACTTGTATTTTCCTAAAGACAAGACCAGCGTAATTTCAAATTCGTACCGAAAATAGTATATATTTAAAATTTGAAAAAAAAAATCGTTACAGACGTTTTCGAGAACTGATGTACTAACATATAAACAAACATACATGCTCTTGCTCTTTTAATAGTATAAGATAATATTTATTTATTTATTTAATTATTAATTTAATTTATACTTATGTTTGAAAAACTCGAAACAACAAAAAGACTGATTGTTGATACTAATAAATAAATATTCTGTGAATAGTATTTTAATATTCTCTGAGCATGAATGTGTGTTATTAAATAAATAAAATTATTGAATTCTGGCAAACTTAGGTTCATTTGTATGTGATTCAACGATTAGGTCACTAATTTTGAGCCTTATTCAGGTTTAAATTGAGATAGAATTATAAAGCGTATTACGATTGTATCTGAAGAAGAAACGTTCAATCACTTAAAAAGAAATGTTTACAACTAATCAAGAATTTTTATAACTGAATGGTTTTGGACCGTTCTAACCGAGGCGAAGGCCGACACTAGAGAACTTTCTCGGTTGACAAAAAAAGACTGCATATGCAAAATATTTGATTAATTTTCACTATAATTCACTGTACAAGATTTTTAAGATTAAAAATATAATCGAGAAAGAAAAAAATACGAAATGGTAAGGTATAATAATACCTTTCTTATAAGTTAATGTCACTTTCATATTTCTTCTATTTTCGTTATTTTTTAAGAAATCGGGATCAAATTGGCTTTGCCACTTTTATTTTAGGCTAATAAAATGAACGGAGAGAGAAAAAAATCAGAAAAAAAAATTCCCTATCATAGAAAAAAATTGGCGACATAATGTTAAATCGAGCCGTACTTTTTGGGCGAATGGTTCAAAACCTTATTTTGAGTGTCCGGGAGGGTCCCTAATTCAAATATAAAATTTCAATCCGGTAGCTCAATTCCTTCATGCTAAAAATCGTTACACACACAGACACAAACAGGCCAATTTGCGGGACACACTTTTTTGGACTCAGGGGACCTCAAAACGTGTATATCCATCAAAATCTCAACATCGAATTTTTGACATGATTGCAATACTTTCTTTATATATTTCATAAGAGAAAATAAAAAGGGTAGAATAAAAAAAAAGTAAAAATTGCACTTTAGGTTGAAGAATATTAATTCAATTTCATTGTACCTTCAACGATTAATTAAATATTAAGCTTTTATATATGGGCAAGAACAAGTATGAACAGGTTTGGACGTGTATGTAAGTATAGAGCAATATAAGATAAACGATATTTTATTCATATTATGAATAAAATCTATATTCAGTTTACTAAAATTATTTAATTTTTATTTGCAAAATATTCAATAATTATAAAAGGGTTAATAATTAAGTTTAAAATGAATTAACTGCACATTATATTAATTTAAAGCAATGGTGATGATTCATAGTATGATATAAATTAACATTTTAATATTATAAGCTTTAGATACTTTTCTAAAAAATTAATGAAATAAAATTCGCAAAGATATCGCCAATAAAGTCAAAGAATAAAAAAAAACAAAAGATTAGCCGATGGCATATAATCACATAAGGTTAAAAAATCATATTGATAAATTCTTAAATTTTTTTATTAATTATTAATATTTAATCATTAAAGAGTAAAATAAATTAATAATTAGTAATTTCGAATTGAAATACCTCGATAAAAACGTTGAGATATCAGGAGCCCGGGAGCGGAGCGGCCGGCTGCCATCATGGATGCTTGCACACTGAGAGAGAGACGCGGTTTCTTAACCAAAGTAACGTGGAAACAGTCTTGAAGAAGAGTCCCTCCTCTACTGAAGGGGCAACGCATCTCGCCGGGCCTGCAGCCCAGGTGAATTCTGGCGCCAAAGAATAAAGAGCTGTGATTGGCTAATTATTTATTGAGGGAGGGAAAGTGGAGGGAGAGAGAGAGAGGTGGGGAGATAGAAGGAGAGGAGATTAATAATGAATTACATAAATTTTAAAAAAGTAGGGGTGGTATTCTCAAATCTGTTTATAGATAGAAGTGGGGAAGAGAGGAGAGATTCTATTTTATGATTTACAATAAATAAAAGGGAAATAAAGCAATGAAAAAAATTTAATGAATGAATCACCTTAAAAGTCATAAACATATCTTTATATCTTTTATTGTATTTATTATTAATTTTTTTTTTTAAATTTATTTTAAGGTATTTACCCATAGCTCAGTGAGAAGACACAAGCTTCTCGTACCGGGGTTCCTGGTTCGCTTCCCGTCCAGAGCGAGAAAAATTTATTTATTGACAAATCATTTGAAATAAATAGGGACAGTGCTAGACTGGCCAACCGGGATACCGGGAATATCCGGGTGGACCCTCAAATATATTTAAGGTTTTTTAAACCATAGGTTGGGCAGGTAAAGTTAATGTAGTCGTAAAAAAAAAAATCGAAATTGGACTTATAATTTTTGGAATGATGTCTGTATGTGTATGTCTGTGTTAATTTATTTCGTCAACGAAAACTCAAAAACTATTTACTCAATTGTTTTGAAATTTTGCACACATGAACTAGAGATAAAGGCCAAGAACTGAAAAGCTTTTGGTAAACATCGGACCATTACGGGGGCTCTAAGGGGGGGGGGGGGGACAAATATTTTTTTCTTACATAACCTATTATTTTTTTTATATATTCAGAAACTAGACTTTCTCTCGAGTAAAATTATATATAATATAAGTAACCTAATTTGTTAGAAATTTGTTAAAAAATTATTTAAATTTGAAAATTTAGCATAGCAACAGAGCAAATTCAAAATAAATAAACAAATGAAAATGCTGGAGGTATTTTCAGGCCAAATTTTATTCCACTATACAGTCGACGTTTCGGGGGACTCAACGCCTCCCTTCATCAGGACTCTTGACATGTATAAAGGCAAATGTACAGCCAGTGGCGGATCCAGAGGTGTTTCTCTGGGGGAGGGGAATCTGGAGTGACTGATCGCACGGCATACAATTTTTTCTTAATTTCGGTAATTTAAAGGCGCATTCTGTACTTGTTTGCCAGAATATAAATTCAAATCAAATTCTTAAGTATTAATTTTTAAAAATACATTTTTTTTTTCGAAAAAAAGTATTTTTTTTCAAATCTCAGGTGGGGTAATTACCCTCTTTACCCCCCTTGTAACCGCCCTTGTGTACAGCTTAGTTTACTTTACAATAATTCTCACTCTCTTGTCTTTTTTACTTTCTCTTACCTATGTATATATGTAATATATATAGAGAGAAAGTATTGGTTCATGTCAAAAATTCGATGTCGAGATTTTGATGGATCTTCACGTTTTGAGGTCCCCTGAATCCAAAAAGTGGTTTTCGCGACATGGTCTGTCTGTGTGTGTGTGTGTGTGTGTGGGTGGGTGTGTGGGTGTGTGGGTGTGTCTGTGTTCAATTTTAAGCATGAAGGAATTGAGCTATGAGGCTGAAATTTTATATTTAAGTTAAACACCCTCCTGGACCGGAAAAAATAAGCTTTTAATCAAAATCGGCCAAAGAGTACTAGTACTTTACTGATGTACTTTTTCAGTTTTTTTCGATTTTCTCAAAATTTGCTCCAACGATTTTTTTTTAATTCAAAAATCAATTATTTTTTAGATGCTCTTTAAAATGTATATTCTCATTTTGCGATTGAAATCTTCTGAAGACCACTTTACTCTTGTATTTCATAGGGAAGGATAGGAGAAATGGTTGCCATGGTAACAAAATATAAATATTTTCCCATACTTATAAATTTCACATCTGAATTCATATGTTCCGTACTGTCGGGAACTAAATATATGTCGACACAAAAAATCTGGTGTGACAAGCACAGAACACAACTTTCGATTACCGAAGGTAAGAGAAAGTTGTGTGCTATGCGCCAGTCACACCAGATTTTTAAAATACATTCTTACAGCAATAGTGTGTGCTACTTACAATGTGGTTAAAAATAAATGAACCCTCACTGGTTTTATTTTTTTATTTATTTATTTATAATCACAGCGAGGGTTCATTTATTTATAACCACAATGTAAGTAGCACACACTTTGTTGTAAGAATGTATGTAACAAAAAAGAAAAAAAAAAGACAAGAGAGAGTGAGAATTATTGTAAAGCTGTACGTTTGCCTTTATACATGTCTAGAGCCCTGATGAAGGGAGGCGTTGAGTCCCCCGAAACGTCGACTGTATAGTGGAATGTAATTTGGTCTGAAAATACCTCCAGCATTTTCATTTGTCGTTCATCTATCTACACCAGGCTTTCCCAATCATCATTAGTCAAATAAACAAACGCGTTGCGTTATTTCTTTGAATAGTAGGTGGGCAAAGTTGTGCGCTCGGCTTAGTTCGACTCTTTATTTTTTAATGAAGTTTTAAATTAAGATAGCAAGTTTGCGAGATATGTTTGTGCTTAAGATTGGGCAAAATTGCACACCTTGGAGTTGAACCAGGACCTCCACGCTTTCGCGGCGGGTGGTTCGACTCCAGGGGGTGCAATTTTGCCCTATCGTAAGTAAGTAAGTAAGTAAGTAAATTTATTTGTTTTTAGCTTGTTTGCTATACAAATGAGTGTTCAATATCATATTAGATAAAGAAACTGTCCCACAAGAATGGGCAAAAATAAATATGAGACTTATACATAAAAAAGGTGATTTAAATAATACAAAAAATTACAGAAATATTGCTCTAATAAATTGTATAACAAAAATATTCAACAATATTTTAACAGAAAGCCCTATCTTAAGCACAAACATATCTCGCAAACTTGCTATCTTAAACGATATATTGATTGGCTAATGAATAGTCTATTTGAGCATTGATTGAAAAAATTCCATCTTTTTCAGTTCTTTAAATGTCTGTCTCTTCGTTCCTCTTTTCAACAGGCGTCAGACCGTGCCACGGGCCGGCCTGTCCTATTTCTTCCGGTCGTAAAAACGTATGATAGGGTTGGAGGGAAAGAGTGAGGTCCGCCGACCCCGCATCGCGGATCAAGGCGAGGAGAGAAGAAGAGGAAGAAGACTGTTTATTCAAATAGTTGTTTGTTTATGATTTCACATTTATCATTTTAAAATCATATATTGAGAGAAAGTATTGGATTCATGTCAAAAATTCATAGACGAGATTTTGATGGTATATACACGTTTTGAGGAATCATATATATCATTGAAACAAAAAAACCTTGTGTACTTAAATTTAATTCTCCTATTAAAGCATAATGTTTCAACTAGAGCCAACGGGTACCAGTCTAAAATTAAAAAAAAAAAAAAAAAATGGTTTTCGCAACATGGTATGTCTGTTTGCCTGTGAGCAAAATATCACGAGAACGAAAAGAGAGGTTGAAATTTTATATTTAAGTTAGGCACCCCCCCCCCCCCGCCTTTTTTTGTAATTTTTTTCCTTAAATTTAATATTATGGGTCTAAATGGCCCTGGATGCCGAAAATGACATTTAAAAAAAAGGTATTTTTCGGCATCTAAGGTCACTGTCCCTCCTTATTTCAAATGAATGGAAGTCAATTCAAAAAATTTTTCTCGCTTGGGATGGGGGACGAACCTGGGACTCCCAGTGACGTCATTTCAGTTTTTGTTTGGGAGAGAAAATATTTTTTTATTTCCTGTGATACTTTTTTTTTTTTTAAACATTCACACTTTTTTCACACTCACACTCACACACACATTCACACTGTCTTTTCGGCAACTCAGGCCTAGGGCGGCTCTTATTTTTCGAAGTTGGAAATTTATTCGCGCTACCCCCTAGTTTGGTGCCATTGCCAAAAAAAGTAACCTGTGTAAAATTTCAGCTCAATCGGATAAGGGGAAAGGGTGCCCCAAGAGCCCTGAAAATCGAAAAAAAATCAGAAAATATTCATTTTATTTATTTATCTTGTTAAATATAAATTATATACAAAAAAGTGTTATATAAAAGTTGTAGATCTATAAAAAATGCACATAATAACATCTATCAGTTTTTTATGTACGGCTAACGGTTTCAGAGAAAACCGCGAAAATGTTTACTTTCTCTTACCTATACATGTAATATATATATAGAGAGAAAATATTTGGTTTCATGTAATAAATTTGATGTCGAGATTTTGATGGATATACACGTTTTGAGATCCCCTGAGTCCAAAAAAAATGGTTTATGCAACATGGTCTGTCTCGGTGGGGGTGGGGTGGGGGTGGGGGTGGGGTGTTTTGTGAACAAAATATCTCATGAACGAAAAGAGCTAGGAGGTTGAAATTTTATATTTAATTAAAGTACCCCCCTGGCACGTGACACGAAGCTTTAGAACAAAATCGGCTAAGAAGTACTAGTACTTTACTGATGTACTTTTTCAGTTTTTTTTATTTTCGATTTTCTCAAAATTCGTTCTAACGATTTTGATTAAAATTCATAAATCAATTATTTTTTAGATGATCTTTGAAATATATATTCTCATTTTGCCCTTGAAATATTTGAAGCACACATTACTCTTGTACTTCATAGATAGATAGGATCAATGGTTCTCATTATAACAAAATATAAATATTTTTCTATATTTATAAATTTTACATTTTAAAATTCACATGTACCATACTTTTGGACACTAAATATATGTTGACACGAAAAATCTGGTGTGATAAGCACAGAACACAACTTTCAAATAATTTTTTTATCATGAGAACCATTGATCCTATCTTTCTATGAAGTACAAGAGTAATGTGTGCTTCAAAATATTTCAAGGGCAAAATGAGAATATACATTTCAAAGATCATCTAAAAAATAATTGATTTATGAATTTTAATCAAAACCGTTAGAGCGAATTTTGAGAAAATCGAAAATAAAAAAAACTGAAAAAGTACATCAGTAAAGTACTAGTACTTCTTGGTCGATTTTGTTCTAAAGCTTCGTGTGACGTGCCGGGGGGGTACTTTAATTAAATATAAAATTTCAACCTCCTAGCTCTTTTCGTTCATGAGATATTTTGTTCACAAAACACCCCCACCCCACCCCACCCCCATCGAGACAGACCATGTTGCATAAACCATTTTTTTTGGGCTCAGGGGATCTCAAAACGTGTATATCCATCAAAATCTCGACATCAAATTTATTACATGAAACCAAATATTTTCTCTCTATATATATATTACATGTATAGGTAAGAGAAAGTAAACATTTTCGGGGTTTTCTCTGAAACCGTTAGCCGTACATAAAAAACTGATAGATGTTATTATGTGCATTTTTTATAGATCTACAACTTTTATATAACACTTTTTTGTATATAATTTATATTTAACAAGATAAATAAATAAAATGAATATTTTCTGATTTTTTTTTCGATTTTCAGGGCTCTTGGGGCACCCTTTCCCCTTATCCGATTGAGCTGAAATTTTACGCAGGTTATTTTTTTTGGCAATGGCACCAAACTAGGGGGTAGCGTCAAAAAAATCTCAAAAAATTTTTTCCACAGTAGTAGCTAAGAGCCACCCAACTCAGGCCATATAAGACATTTACGATAAGCGTTATTGATTCAATATACATATATAGGGCCCAGGCATTCTTATTTAAGCCATCTGGTATCCAATTGGCTTAAATAAAATCATCGGACTGCCTGGGGTCGGAACCCGCGACGTTTGGTATACGAGGTTAGCACGCTAACCACTACACCAAGCCCCGAGGGCTGTGATACTTAATTTATATACATATAAACATATAGGCCTATATGTTTCTATACCATCTTAATGCCCCCTCTGCCCCCCTCAAATGACGTCCCTGGGGACTCCCTATTACACTAGGACGGGTGTATGCTTTAAAAGGTAATGAATTTTAATGAATTATTAATAAAAAAAAAAAAAGTGAATGTTATTTAATGCAGAGTGAGTAAATAGCGGCTGAAGGGGGGCAGAGGAAGTTGAATTATTTTATTTGAGCAGAGAGATAAGAGTTTTCTTTCCCACGACGTTGATGAAGAGATCAAGGAATGCAAGTACTAAGGTTTCCTTCCCTTTATGCTTGGCTTCTAATCAAAAGGAGAGAAGGTACTTTGTTTGAGCTGGTAAAGATTATTTAGGCAAAACTTAACATTTATAAACAGTCTTGTAAAGATCAGGATTTTACAAAAAATTGTCTGTGTTCAATTTAAAGCAAGAAGAAAATGAGCTACGAGGTTGAAATTTTATATATAAGTTAGATACCGCACTGAGGAGCGAAAATAATATTTTAAATAAAATCGGCTACAAGAGTACTAGTATTTTTCTTCCTTCCATAGAGACAATGTTAAATGCCTATGGAGATTTGCATGTAAATTTTGATTCAAAAGGAGGTCTCTTTTGGAACTTTTTACACAATTAAAAAAGATTTTTCCAATTCTTATGAAATTTTGGATTTAATAAGGATTCTCTAATGTGAATAAAATCATGGGCGTAGCCAGGGGAGGCAGGGAGGGGCCATTGCCCCCCCTGGCTTGTCCTAAAAATTAAAAAAAAAACAAACAAATATATATTTTATCCAATTGGAAATTTTTTTTAACGCCCCAATCCACTACATTAATTTAATTTTTTTTTTATTTAAATAAATATCTATGTATATATTAATTGCAAACCCCCTCCTCTCGCCCTAACGAGGGCTTGCCCCCCCCCCCCTAACAAGATCTCTGGCTACGCCCATGAATAAAATATCCAAATATGAGATTAAAATTGTGAAAATTAAGTTTAATTTATTTCAAGCAGTCAATACTTAAAAAATTTTAATACAAATAGATAAGGAATACAGAAACTTATTGTTAAAATCTTTTTGTTGTGTTAGTTACACCTCAAATCTCTTTTTATTCCCTTACGTAGAATAATTAAAAATTAAATTCAAATCCAGGGGAATTTGCAAGGAAATCACTTTTAATTGCTATTGAACATTTTTTTTTTCTTACTATTTTTTAGTTAGACTTTAAATGTAATTAGAACTTTCGCAACAAGTTTAATTATTATAATTAGAACTAAATTCCGAGTTCATTTGGGAAGAAATTCGTGAATGATTTCATCTTATAGACGACTCTTAAGAAACAACTTTTTATATTATACTTAGAACTTGTGATTAAAATGTCAAAAAAAGTTTAATTAAAAAAAAATTTTTTTGATTTAAAGATAGTTAATTTTATTAATATAATAAAAAATTTCAATTTCAATTATATATATATATATATATATACAGGGTATATAAAACTTGGGAAAGTATGGAGGAAAATAATAGAAGTTTTGATTGTAATAAAAGTTTTAATTATAATAAAATAATTGAAGAAGAATTCTAATTATTTTTCCCTGGTATTATAAAAACCTCAGGAAAAAAAAAACAAATGAAAAAAATAAAGAACTTAATTAACTTAATATTTCTTAAAATTACGAGAATTTTAAGCAGTTGAAAGTTAAGAAAAAAAAAAATAGTTTAATGATGAATAACGAAGCGGTAACCCATCCCAAAAAAAAATGAATTTGAAGAGAGATTACTCGTATTTACTATTTTAATAAAAAATATTTTTTTTTTTTTTGGAAAAATTAGTCAAGAAAATAATACTTTGTGTAATTAAAAAAATTAAAAAAAATTCATTAAAAAAAGGAACACATAATCTGGAGTGACTGATCGCACAGCACAGTTCTTCTACCTTCGATAATTGAAAGTTGTGTTCTGTGCTTGTCACACCAGATGTTTTTTTGTCGACATATTAGTAACAAAATCTCCTATATTTATTATTTTTACAAGAGATAAAGTGTATTTCAAACAATTTTGAGGGCAAAATGAGAATATACATTTTAAAGAGCATCTAAACAATAATTGATTTATGAACATTAATCAAAATCGTTCAATGCGAATTATGAGAAAATCGGAAAAAACTAAAAAAGTACATCAGTAAAGTACTAGTATTTTTTTACAGATTTTGTTCAAAAGCTTCATGTTATGTACCAGGGAAGTACTTAACTTAAATATAAAATTTCAACCTCCTAGCTCTTTTCGTTCTTGAGATATTTTTTTTCCCCCAGTCACGCAGATAGACCTCAAAACGTGTATTTCCATCAAAATCTCGACATCGAATTTTTGACATAAAGCCAATACTCTATATATTTATATATAGATAAGAAAAAGTGTATTTTTTAGGTTACTAATTTAATAATTACTAGCCAAATTAGTCTATGAAAAATTCGATGTTAATGGGGAAGGAAAATAAATCCAACCCAACATTAGAAAGAGAAATAAGACTAGCAGAAGAAATGCCAATTTTAGCTCGGGTAACTCGTGGTCGCCATCCACGTACTCACCAACAGTGAGTCCCTGAGTTATTATTAAAAAAAAAAAATATTCATTAGGTAATTTTTTCTTCTCTTTCTTCTTGAACTTAATTATTCAATAATAATTTGAAGCCTAGGTTGGAAACGAGTTAGGGAATTTGAAAAGGATGTCACTCGCTGGTACAAATCAGAAGGGATTTCGAGACAAAGTGTTATAAGAGAAGGGACAATGGATACAATCGCATTGACTACAATATACTCCAACCAAGCTGAATGCTTTTACATAGCAATAAAGGAAAATAGTTATTCTACATCGAAATAAATCACAGCTCAATGTCCATCAAGCTTGTCAGTTCAAATATCTTAAATTAGTTATTAGCTCAGTTATTATGAAGAACAAAAGACCAGTCAATCAATTAAAAAATAAAAAAATAAAGAAAAAAACTTAATTATAATGTAAAAAAAAAAATCAATTTCAGATTTTGACATTTCGTCAAATGAGAAAGAAAGAGAGAGAGAGGGAGAGACAGGTGAAATCATCGTTCATCATTTTATAAAATATGATTGAATTTTTCTTCGAAATGGATTTGTTTTAAATTAAAATAGCTGATTGGTCGAAAGGATCAAAGCAGGGAAGTCTAGAATAAGACGTCATATAGAAAAAAAATCTCAACTTTGAGGAGATTTTGAACTATATTCAAGTTAGGTAAAATCGGCAAAAAAAAGTACTAGTACTTTTCACTTTTATTTTCGATTTTCTCAAAATTATCTATCTTCTCTTCTTCTTTTTTTCTTCGCCTCCTTCCCGCGGTGCGGGGTCGGCGGAGGGGGTTTTTGCGACCGGAAGGAATAGCCGTTGAAAATATAGAAGGAAAGAGACTGACATGCAAAGAAAAAGTACTGCCAGTCCCAGCTAGGGCAGCTCGTGGTCGCCATCCACGTACCCACAAGATGTGGGCCCCTGAGCAAGTTTCTCAAAATTCTCTATAATTATTTTAATTTATAAATCAATATTATTTAAATGGTGTCTTTAAAATATATATTTTCATTTTCCTGTTTGAAGCACACTTTACAGGAAAGAATAGGAGAAATAGTTGCCATGGTAACAAAGTATAAATATTTTCACATGTTTATACAATTTTGTCTTGAATTCAAATGTAGCGTACTGGCAGAATATAAATAATTTAAAACTAAAATTACCTATCTTTATTTTAAGCATAATATCATAATATAAAGAAAGCGCTAGCGGCTGACTTCCGATCCATGTGTGTATGTGCCTATCAGGACGCTGATTGGCTAGAGTTACAGGAAGTAGAGCGGAAGAGGGAAATTTAAAATTTAAGTCAGAGAGGGAAATTTGAAACAAAATTTCACTACTCATTAACACCTATAATTATTAACAAAAAATTTATTTACGGTCCCTTCTTTCTTGGGGGGGTGGGTTCCTGAGCCTGCTTCCCACGGGACTAGTATGTTTTTTTTTTTTGAATCCCGCGTTAACGCCCTTCCGGCTCTGTGGGTAACTGACTCATGGTACATTAAATCATCTCCATCATTCTTACTTACTTTCTCGTAAGTACATAAAGAGAAAGTAATGTAATCGTCCAAAAATTATATATATAATTAAAAAATAATTCATTAAAGGGACAATTGTACTCTTATTATCGTGCCAGGACACTGTTCTAAACAATCAGAAAGCTTGTTTAGGACTGTTAGGGCCAGGTCTGTCACTGGGCTATTTTGTCCGTTCTTTTTTATTTCCTAAATAAATTATTTAATTAATTATATTTGATAAATAATAATATTTTTTTTTTAATTTTTAGATTAGAAAAAAAAAAAAAAAAAATATTTTTATATTAATTTGTGAAAAAAATTAATTATCATAATTTTTTATTTAGTATTAAAAAAAGCCACTAAAATTTCTTAAAATTCTATTTGTGATACAAATTAAAAGGCCATTGCTACTTGACCTTAATACAAAAATAAAAAATAAGTTAGTAAAGAAAAAAAAAATTTATTTCACTTGAAGTTTCTTTTTTTACCTGTAATGTTTTTATTAAACGGATTGTAAAATGTCTTAAAACATGTAATTAAATATAAATAACATCTGCGAATATTTTAATTACAACTCTTTTACAACTTAATAATTTGTTTTGACATTTTCTTCCCTATTCAAATGAAAATTATTATGTACTTTATTTAAAATTTATTGCTTTTAATTTATTCACCATAAATAGTAAAAATAATTGATAACTTAATATTCTATATCTGTTTTTTTTTTATTATTCATTTTAACAGCACTTTTCTCCCTTTTTTGTGATAAATATTAAAAAAATGGATATATAATGATTATATACAACACGCTTCGATATATAACAAATAAAAAAAAAAAAAAAAACAGAAAATTGAAATAAAATGAATTATTTTTTATCCTCAATATATTATTTAAATGGATAATCAATATTTTCTTTGAAATAGCGGTGGTTCGTGGGCGACAAAAAAATATATTATAACTTGAATAGGTTTTCATCAGAAGATAAAGAAAGTTAAATGTGCGAAGCCCCCCCCCCCCCTCCCTCCCGCCTAAGGGGGGATGTTCGGTAGAAAAGATTCCAATTTTTATACCCAAAGTCACGAGTATGTCCTATAATATAAATAAGAAATCATATATACAGGGTGCCCGAAAATAACAGGTACCTAGAAAAGGAGATGATTCTACATGAAAAAATAAGACTTTTTCCCCTATAAACTTAATATGCCCAGACGCTTCGTTTTCAAGATACAGGGGGTCAAAGTTGAACTTTTTTTGTTTTTTGCTGATATCTCGAGAACAGTTTGAGATACAATGTTTACACTTTACACATTAAACAAGCGGAATAATGAACATAAATCGTGTACAGAAGCTAAACATTGTATCTCAAACAGTTCTCGAGATATCAGCAAAAAACAAAAAAATAAATTCAACTTTGACTCCCTGTATCTTGAAAACGAAGAGTCTAGGTATATAGGAAAAAAAAGTCTCATTTTTTTCATGTAGAATCATCTCCTTTTCTAGGTATCTGTTATTTCCGGGCACCCTGTATAGTACATAAGAAATTATCACGCTTAAACGAAATTTTATTTTTATTTACTTCCTGTATCTCAACCATAGATGAACAGAATCGCGATCCTTTTGAATTTAAATTCGAGATCCGATCCGATTCAGAATTTTCGAATCTGGTGTTGTCAAGCCAAAAAGAGAGAGAATCAAAATTTGAAATTCGAAAATCAAAAGAAGATTCGTAAAACAAAATTCACATCCAAAGATTCCCTACAGAAAAGTGCAAAATTAGCGTTTGTAAGTCTTTGCATGTGTATCACTGTTCCCACGGGAATGGGGGATTATGGTCTTGGAAAATGTTATAAAAGGCAATCCCTCACTACCTGGGAAGAATTATCACTCTAGAATTCAATAATGTCTGATTGTTGCTTCAAGTTGGGATGGAAAAGGCGCTCGAAAAGTCAATTTTCAATTATGGAATCGACTTGATATTTTTCGTTTCTCGGAATCGATTAATCATTTCTGAAAGTCGACTTTTCGACTTTCAAGTCGACTTTTTAAAAACTCTCTAAATCGTGCTTAGGAGATACTTAGTAAATACTCGTATATTTATTTATTTATAATATAAGATTTATAAAGAATTTAAACATTTTATTAAATACAACAAAACGCAATTTATAGATGTGATGTTATATTAATAAGAGGGTAGAAAATGAAAGATGCAGCTAAGGTTTTTTCTTTATTTATTTAATCCGCACGGCTGACTTTTCAGGTACGTGTTTGAACCATCTTCAGAGCTGGCAAAAGCCATTATGAAAGTGTCATATTGGATTTTATACATTGTTGAACCAAACTCTTATATAATAAATACATATCCACATAAATTATCATTATCATTTATGTACCTGGTCATCGCATACTATGTATATAGCCCTACTGAATTTATAAGATATATAAGAGTTTGGTTCAACAATGTATAAAATTCACTATGACAATTTCATAATGACTTCGCCAGCTCTGAAGATGGTTCAAACACGGAATCGAAACGTCAGCCGAGCGGATTAAATAAATAAAGAAAAAAGCCTAGCTGCATCTTTCATTTTCTACCCTCTTATTAATATAACATCACAGCTATAAATTGCCTTTTGTAACAATAATCCTTTTTAAAGGATTTTGCCCATCCCTGATCACAACAGATTTAAGTGTAAAATTTTCTCAGTTGGCCTTCTTTTTGAAGTATTCTAACTACATTTTCAATGCCAGTCGCATTCTTACATAATGGGGTATTGAAAGTTGCCGCCCTCAGTGAGTTAACGATTTTTCAAAAATAAATTTAAATTAAAAAAAAAAAAAATATTTTTATATAAACAAAAAAAAAAAAAAAAATGTAAAATTTTAAAAGAGTTGATAAAAGAAAACAAACAAGGCTTTATTTATTTATTTTTTTTTTTATTCAATTATTTATTTATTTTTTGGATTGATTTAGATTTTAAAGGCATTAGAAGAAGTTGTGAGTTTTATTTAAAGAAAAATATTTGAATAATACGAAATAATTTTCTTTACATAATTCAAGTCAACTCTTTTATTAACTTTGTTTTCTTTTGTCAACTTTTTTAATAAAGATAAATAAATAAAGAAAAAAAAAAGGATGAAATATTTTATCAAAAAAAAAAAAAAAAAAAAAACAAGGTTAAATTTTAGTTTAATTTTTTTAATTTTACAGAATAGATAAAAATAATAAATATTGATTTAACAGAGTATACAACCAAAAAGATCATTAATATAAAATAATCAATTATCTGAACTTTTTGGGACTAGGACAAACAAAAATTCAAACAATCAAAAGAAAAATTGTAGGATATATGAGTTCTAGAAGAGTCCGGATAATGACAGAAATTATACAAATCTATTGCTTGCCCCTGTGGGGAAACGGACGGCAACCCGCCCAACTCTCAACTTTAGAAAGTTTCGTGGGAGGTAACCACAAAATGTCATCCCCTGACAAATAAGGCTGGGGAGAGGGAGAGGGAATGTCGATATTAGTCCGGCGTTTGATTAGTATATAACTTTAAAATGAAAATTTTTATCCACCCTTGATTTATAGGCGTTGGAGAAATATAAAAAATATTGTGAAGCTATTTTTTTTATGTTGTAGAATACAAATTTCTTTGTTAAAATATATTATTGTATTCTAGACTGACATGACTTCGGGGGAGGGGTAATTACTCCCTTTACCCATTCCAATTTGTATCCGTCCTTAGCAGTGGGCCAAAAAGTTTGAGGTTCTGCACTAAACAAATAAGAAGTTCCAAAAAACAGACCAATTATTTTATTTAGTTTATTAGAATCAGAGTGGTAACAACAAAATTAAATATTGATTAAGGGGGCACGGGAGCGAAGTGGTTACGCATGTTTTTCCAGATAAAATGGCGTAGGTTGTGTCATAAAAAGTATGCCCAAAAATCAAGTAATTCAAAAATTTGCCAAGAGATGTCAGAATGGTAGCTAATAATATTTAATGCATTTGGTTGATTTTCATTGATCTTTTAACAATAAATACTTTATAAATGTTATTATATATTATGTATCTTTTATAATAGCATAAAAATATATAAATATAGGCCAGATATTGGCTAATACTATATCAGCTATTAGACTAGCCTGCCATCTATTGCAAGAATGATGAACTAATTTGACAGTTGGTTTTTAAATAAATCATCTAAGCTTATTTTAAAAATTTCTTAATTAATATGTGATTATTAAAAACAATAAATTCATTTTTAAATTAAAAAAAAATTAAAGATTATTGGAACTGATTGTTTTTTTTGTATTTGCTTGATAACAAAAAAATTAATTACGATAATTTTTTAATGTCATTAAAAAAATTATAGCTCGATGTCCCAATAATCTCTTATGAATTTAATTTATTTAAAAAAAAACCGCATTGAAAAATTCCTTATAATAGTCTAGTTTTTTTTTAAAGTACGTTTAGACGTCGCTCCTGAACCCCCTTAATCATTGTATATTTATCAATAGCAAATGACTTCCCTTTATCTTTTATTATAAATAAAACCCCTTAGAAATTTTCACATTAATTAGGTATGAAAATGAAGCTTAATATTAATATTTGTTTATAATTATCTATATTTAATGTTAGCTGACTATTTATTTAATATCATCATTAAATAAACACACTTGAATAAGATTTAAAAAAAAAAAAACATTTAGGTATAAAGTGTTCTCTTCTAATGTAATTAATAAATAGTAGATAAATATAGAAAGTGTATAAAATGAATTTAATTAAATTTCGTTTACCTTATCAATTGTTTTAAAATTTAGTGGAATTGATTTATTTTTTCAAAATAAAAATTAAATTTCCAGTCAGAGAATTTTACGGATCAATAATTAAAAGTTGCTTTTAATTAATTTTATTTTATAAAATGTTTTATCAAAAAAATATATATGTGTGTGTGTTATTTATTTATAAAAATGTATATATACAGTATATATTTACCATTTTTTGTTTCTATTAAATTAATTCAGTTTTTAAAAAGATTGTTTATAATAAATATTTAAACAAAGATAATTTAATTAATTAAATAAATAACAGAAAAGGTGGCTAATCAATATTTATTAAGGGCCACTATTTTATTTCATATTATTTACTTTCTCTTACCTATATATGAATATATATAGAGAGAGAGATTATTGGTTGTCAACATTTTGATGGATACACAAGGTCCTAGGAGGTTGAAATTTTATATTTAAGTTGGGATAAGCTTTTGATCAAAATCAGCCAAAAAGTACTAGTACTAGAGCTTATATATAGTAATTATTATATATATATTAAATATAATTTACTATTAATATAAATACAAATTTGAGAACAATTGAGGTAAAAATAATATTTCACTATAACTAATAAATACAAATAAACGGAGCCAAAGGCAGTGAATGTTTTTTTAAGGTGCGCGTCTCGAAAAACCGTAGGAAGAAGATTCAGTACCGAGTTACTCCAGGCGGCAAGAGATGGCGTTAGTTTTTCCCATAGGAAAACAAGGGATTTATTCCATTTCATTTGAAAGATTCCAGTTAATTAATTAAGGGTAAAAAATTAATTATTCTTTAACACAATGATTACTAATTTAATTATCTATAAGATATAGAGCGAATTTTTAAAAAATATCTTTTATTTAATGAGATTAATCTAAAAAAAAAATTTTATTTTTTCGAAAATCAAAAAAAGGGCTTCTATAAGTTGTAGACATTTTAAATAGCTTTAATTTAAAAAAAATTTGAGGTCGATAGCTTCAAAATTGTGGCCGCTGGAATCTCCCAAAATTAGCACCCCGAGACGCGCACCTTAAAATAAAATCAAACCTGTCATGTGATATTGTTGTAACATCAAAAATTGTTAATAATTTCAACTTCTAATCCTTTTTAATTTATCTAATTCACGAAAAATTTGAATTCTATAAATTTTTAAATTGTTATTAAAAAAAAATAAAAAAACAAATTGGTAAGGCAAAGTCACGCATCGAATAACAACTTTTCTAATAATGTTTAATAAAATATTTATTGAAATAATAATATGAAATGAAATCTCGTAGAAGATATATATATATATATATACTTGGAAATAAGTTGGAAAAAAATTTTGTTATTTTTTTTTTCTGCTAGAATTCACTTTCCTTTCTTTATTCAACACACTATGAGAGAAGTTTGGGGTGTTTATGTTTACATCCAGAGATTTAGGTCAAACAAGAGAGCCGGTAGAGTTTTTGGCGCCCTAAACTATAAGCGACTCTCCCCCTTTTTATTTATAAACTCTCCCTTTTCTCTTAACTCAAAGGGAGCTTTTCGAATTAAACCCTAGTCAAGATAATAACGAAAATAACTTGTAGATATATTTAATAATAATAAATAATATTTTTGTCTATTAGAAAAATATTTATTTTTGTTCACAACAGGAAAATTTTTCACGAGGGGAAGATTATCCCCTCCCACCTCCTAATTAATAAAATTTAAAGAATATAAAATATAATTTCTAAAAAGTTTAAAATTTATTCTATATTGAAGTGACAACGTCTTACAAATCCTGTGTCTTTATTGGCGGGTTGGGGGGGCGTGTGAGAAAAAGTTTTTCGGGTTTTAAAACTCCCCTTTTTCCAGGGGGTATTATTGTGGGAATTATACGGTTAGAAAGAAGGGGTTTTCACTAAAAGATTCCACCATTTTTTTTTCCCCTATCTTTTTTTTTCCCCCGGGTGGGTTAAATTTTTATTTAAAATTTACACCCCTTAGATTCCGACGGTTAAAAATATAGAAAAAAAAAAGATTTTTTTGGGGGAAAAAAAAAAACTTTAAAAAAAAAAAAAAAAAATCCCCAAAAAAAAAACACAAAAATATTTGTTTTTTTATTTTTTTTTTTTTAAAGGGGGGGGGGGGGGGAGAACATTCCTTCTTCTGGCTATGGCTCTGAAGTACAGTACAGTAATTAAAATGGCCCAAGAATCTCCGTATTAAAGAAAGAAAAATGGAACGGAGTATTCTTGGAATTCACACTTTTGATAAAAATACAATTCGGCAAAAAATCTAACTAAAAAGAGTAGAGATCCATTTTCTAGATATTTTTTATATGTTAATTCTCAGATATTTTATTAAAAATTCGAATAAGAGTTACAAGTTCAAGACATAAAAATATCCTTTCTTATCATACAATAAAAAATTCCAAGAACTTGAAATGATATTGGGAGATTAGGTGAAACCCACGATCTCTAGCCTTTCATTTGGCATACAAGACATATATCTTAATTGAATTAATAGGGTAGTGGATAAAGGGTCGTCCACATATTACGTTCACTAAGCGTGACATAACTGGTTCGACTCCAGGGGTGCAATTTTGCCCAATCTTGAGCACAAATAATAAATATATCTCGACACAAAAATTCAGATTTGACCACCACTGTGCACTACTTTCTCTTATCTCAAAGTAAGAGAAAGTTGTGAAAATTGTTTATATGAATTTTTATCTAAAAAGAAAAAGATTTATATGGCAACCATTTCTTCTATCTTTCCAATGAAGTACAAGAGTAAAGTGTACTTTAAAACACTTTTAGGGAAAAATGACAATATACATTTTAAAGAGCATGCAAAAAATAATTGATTTTTGAATTTTAATCAATTTCAGTGGAGCGAATTTTGAGAAAATCGAAAAAAACTGAAAAAGTACATCAATAAACTACTAGTAATTTTTGGCCTATTTTTTCAAAAGCTTATTTTGAGTGTCCGGGAGGGTACCTTAAATATAAAATTTCAATCCTGTAGCTCAATTCCTTCATGCTAAAAATCGTTACACACACAGAGACCTCAAAACATGTATATCCATCAAAATCTCGACAACGAACTTTTGACATGATCGCAATACTTTCTCTATATATTTCATATATAGGGTAAGAGTAAGAGGAAGTAAATATGAAAAACTAAGAGGAACACTGGAACAAAAGAAACATTCTTAGCTCGGGCCATCCACTCACAAGAGTCTGACTGAATTTAACAAATTCTATTCAATTAGATACTATATAAATATTTTGATAATTAAAATCTATTGTATTATTTATCATAGTCTTTTCTTTTTTAGCAATCTCGTAGAGATTAGTTTTTTTTCCTTTACTTGTTTTTCAATTTTTTTTTTTTTTTTTTTTGTTAACAAAAACATACATGTCTACTTTATTGTATATAGGAAAAAAAGGTCATCAGATGTTTAAAGCTTGACTCGCTTGAGGCCGCTACTAAAAATAAACTGAAGCCTTTGAGAGGAAGAAAATTAGATGATGGAAAATGTCCTCCAATAAATCTTACAAACTTGTCCGATAGTTGGTATAAAGAACATCGCATTTTAAGGATAGTAAATTTAGTTTAATAAAGAAATTCCCGTTCCTCCCCCCACCATGAGTCAATATCCTTTTCAAAGTTGATTAAATAAAATCCTTAAGTATCCATATACAAAGTTCCTTCGTACGGTCTGTTAATTTGACAGGCTCTCTCTCTCTCACTCCCTGTTTTCCAACTTGATGGCTACTCTTTTTTAAAATAAACCAAAGTGAAAATATTTAATTAAATTTTGAATTAAAAAAAAAAAAAAAAGAAAAAAAAAAAGAAAATTCGTTATAGAAAGTTAATTTCAGTTAGCTTAAGGTCTCTTCGCGAAAGTAGATAATGCCCTTTAAAGGAAAACTTTTTATTGATCCATGTTAAAACAATGATAAGCTGTCACTTGGCGAAATGGCGTTCCTCAATTGAAACTCGGAATCGAGAGCCAACTCAGCAATGTCATCCCAGCTGTCTTCTCTTAGCGATTAATGCAAATTCTTAAGAGACCCCCGGTTAAAAAAAAAAAAAAATATAGCTGTCATCAACTTGTGAAAATTTTTAATTATTTTCGAAAGAGCAAATGTATTAAATTTCTAACCAACTATTAAATAATTTATTTCCCTTCACTTCAGTTATTGGGGATCTCCTGGTGTAGGGAAGAGCGGGGTATTTTGTCACTTTGGTTAGTGTTTGAGCCAAAACATATATGTAAATAAACGGTGTACAAGTTACGTCAAATCATTGGCGTAGCCTGAAATTTTTGATGGGGGGATCAAGAAATTTTTTTCAAAAATTTAAGATTATTTTAGGGTATTTATAAATCATTTTGGTTTGTTTTTTTAGCTAGTGTAAATTATTATATTTTACTTTCTCTTACCCTTTATGAAATATAATTTGTATTAAATATCTAGTCATGGCTTGGGTCCCATGGGGGGGGGGGGGGGTTTGAACCCCCAAAACCCCTCCTGGCTACGCCTATGCGTCAAATAATCAGCTTTCTAGTAAATGTCTAAGTATGGATTAATTTGTTTTTCCTTAAGCACTTCAAGTGTCACAAAGTGCCCCATGGCAGGACACTTTGTCACAGGGTAGTGGGTACTTTGTCACATGTAATTTTAAAGGAAAAATTAGTTCAGCCCTTAACATCTTTTTAAAATATGTTTATTACATTATTTAAATGAAAGATAACAAAAAAAACACTCTTTGTCAAGTCCACTGACACACGACGAGTCTGAGACTGTCTGTGCAAGCATGGGCGTAGCCAGACATCTTGTTAGGGGGGGGGGCAACACCGCGTTAGGGTGAGAGGAGGGGGGTTTGCAATTAATACATACATAGATTATTAATTATTTATTTAAATTAAAAAATTAAATTAATATAGTGGATTGGGGCGTTAAAAAAAAATTCCTAATGGGAAAAATATATATTTGTTTTTTTTTTTTTAATTTTTAGGACAAGCCAGGGGGGCAACGGCCCCCTGCCCCCCCCTGGCCACGCCCATGTTTGCAGGTTTGCAGCAACCTTGGGTTGGCTGTAAAATTTCCCTCCGCCGTCAAAATTTTCCCCAATTCAACTTGTGACAAAGTACCCCGCTCTCCCCTACATCAGTAAATTAAATAAATTAGCACACCTCTGACTTAAATAATTTTTAAAAAGTTATTCCAGGCACGAGATATTTTTGTTTTTACAATTTTTTCAAATGTAAATTTGTTTAGAATTTTCAAGAGAGAATAGAATCTTAATTAAGATTTTTCCTATTCTATCGCCTTATTAATTTTATCTAAAGAAAATTTTAGTATAAAGTACACTTCAACTAATGATGATTTTTATTTTTTAATGAAATTACTCTCAAAATTTATTCATTAAAAAAAAATCCAATAATAACAGTAAATGAGCCAGTGGATATTAATTAGCAAGGTAAAAAAAAGAACAAGAGAGAATTTTTTTCCTTAAAAAAAAAAAAAAAAGATTATCCACAATGCAATATTTAGACATGGTAATAGAGAAATTTTATAAATTAAGTGTATGAAGATTTTGGGATTAGTGAAATGGAAAGTTATATTAAGGCCATTTCAAAAGAGAAAGATAATGTGAAATATTCTTCATAATCTAATCTACTCTAGCGGATGGGGAGTAGTGCAAGGTACATTTTAATAATAATAATTTTATAAATTTTCAATCTTTTTTATTTTAAATAATGACACCCTAGTGGACCACTTGGGCCTACTACGAGGACCTCCACTGGTCCAGTGACCACCAGTAGGGAACCACTGTATTAAATAGTCTATAGTGAGCCAACAAAGGGAAGGAGATATGAGGGTCCAAACGCCCTCCACTCTGAAATCCCGAAAAATTATACATAAAGAAATAAATTTATTATATGTATAATATATACTATTGTTAACATTTTAAAATTTTATAAAAAATATTTTATATGTTTTAAAATTTATCCATTTACTCTAGCGGATGCGGAGTAGTGCAAGTGATTGGTCAAGTTTCTCGCCTCTATACGTTCTTTTAAAATTCGAAAAAGCGAAGATTTAGAACTTAAGTAAAATAGTAATAATTAAAAAACATTAATTTTGTAAATACGTTAATTCAAACTAGGAATTTACAAATTTATTTTTTGATATAGGCCTAAGTGTATTAATATAAACCTATATCATAAGAGGTTTAGATGTATAGGTATATGTGGTATGTGTATGTATGTTTAGGTGAATATAAGTTAAGAAAGAAACATTGTGCCCATTGTTTTCACCTGTTAATGACATAACAGATTTATATACTTGTATAAAAGACCTTTATAAACTTTCTTTAATGATACTAATTATTATTCTCTCGGTATTCAGGTTCATTTATTTTTTGTTAAATTGTAAAAAGATAGTTTGCGTGAGAGATTAAAGTTCTTAATAAAGTCTGAAAGCGAACTTGCGATGAAAAGAAAGTATATTTATTATACGGTATAATATTTTTGACCTTTACGAGTCTTTAGTGAATACGATTTGGATCAATATTAATGTATGTGTTGACTAAGTAATTTATATAAAGTCGTATTTAGTATATAAAAAATATCTATTCTTTTTATTATTCGCATTAAAAGAAGTATGAGAAATTTCAAAAAAATCTGGTGTGACTGGTAGCAAAGCACAAACTTTCTCTTAACTTTGGTGCTTGCCACATCAGATTTGTTGTGTCGAGATATATTTGGTTTCCGCCAATATATTACAATTCAAGATATAAATGTATAAACATAGAAAAAAATACATATTTATATTTTGTTACCATAGCAATTATTTCTCCTCAAAACGTGTATATCCCAATACTTTATCACTATATATATTAACATACATAGGTAAGAAAAAGTAAAAAGTATTGCAATTTATAATTAGAAAAACTGTAAGCCGGGTGTCTAAAGGTTTATTTCTCGGATATTTATAATCGTAAATTTGTTGTGAAAAATTGTTTATTCTTTTCTTGGGCCTCCTCTTCCCTCATAACCCACCAATCCTCACCAATGATGATTTGGTCCTGACAGGAATTAGAAAATGGCAAAACGGGTCAATAGATTATTCATTTATTGTATAATACCTTAAAAAAAAAATATATATATTATTATAGTTTCCATATTTTAATTTTATCACTTCAATTAATCAAAATTTACTTACTTTTAAAATTTTGTTGCTTTCATTCTTGAAGACTTCTTTTTTTATTTGCACTTCACTTCACTTTATAAAATATAATATAAAAAAAGTAAAAAAAAAAAAAAAAATAGAAAAAATCATTTAAAAAAATGAGTTCGCGGTTGTAGAATAAAAATGCAGAAAAAATTGTCAAATTTGATCTCCCACCAAAAGTTCAAATAAACAGTGATGTAGCTAACTCTCAAAGGGCAAATTCCAAAAAGGTGCCTTTAATTTGTATTTAATTACTGTGTATATTAAAAACTCCAAAACAACACAATTCGATGACTATAAACTCAAGTCAAAATGTTTTTATGTATTATTAAATAAGTTTCTGTTTTTTTTTTTTTTATATTTTTTTTTGTGTGTAAGTGTGAAGGGGTAGAGGGGGTGTATGTGTTACTAGACTATGAAATACTGTGCTTACCCTCCGTGGCAATGAAGGTCACTCGAAGCTCCTTTTAGTCCCTGAAATCAGCTCTAAATTCCAAATGCAATGGAGAAACACCGATCTGCAAAAAAAACAACATATTTTAGAATATCTCTCTATCTTTCTCTCTCTCTCTATTATCAAAAGATAAAAGAATTTGGAAAGAAAATTTATATTTAAATCAAATGAAAAAAAATATTGTAAGTAAAAGAATCTGGTGGGACTGGCGTACAGCACACAACTTTCTCTTACACTTCGGTAAAAATAGCCTAAGTAAAAAAGTCATTTGATTCAAAATTCCCACAGGCTCTGTGTATTTTAAATTTTGACTGCTTGAAATAAACTATGGTTATTTTTCAAAATTTTAATCTCATATTTGGATATTTTATATACAATAGAATTTAACATTGGCTCTATGGAAGGAAGAGCCGGAAAATGAACTTGAAAAATCTGAACTACTACATCAGTAAAGTATACTTCAAACAATTTTTACGAAAGATTTTACGGATATAGTTTTTAAAGAATCTAAAAATAGTTTATAAGAATTTTAATATAAAAAGAAAAAGATTTATATTTTGTTACCATGGCAACCGTTTCTCCTATCCTCAAGGGCAAAATGAGAATATTCATTTTAAAGAGGATGTAAAAAATAATTGATTTATGAATTTTAAACAAAATCGTTGGATATGCGAATTATGAGAAAATCTAAAAAAAAAAAAAAAAAAAAACTGAAAAAGTACATCAGTAAATTACTAGTAATTTTTGGCTGATTTTGTTCATAAGCTTATTTTGAGTGTCCGGGAGGGTACCTCACTTAAATATAAAATTTCAATCCGGTAGCTCAATTCCTTCATGCTTAAAATCGTTACACACAAACACACAGACAGACAGACCAATTTGTGGGACCCACTTTTTTGGACTCAGGGGACCTCAAACCAAGTATATCCATCAAAATCTCGACATCGAATTTTTGATATGATCACAATACTTTCCCTCTATATATATTTCATATATATGGTAAGAGAAAGTAATATAGTATTTGAAAGTAGTAATAATTTGAATCTCTTAAATGGTTTTGGAAAACTAATTTTAATCAAATTTCTTCAATATATGCTGTATTTGAATATTTATTTAAACAATTATTTATCTAATTATAAAAAGCTAATAATAAAAAAATTGTTTTCTTTAAAAACCCTATTAAGTATTTTAAAATTTATAAGGACTTCATAAATTCTCTATTTTGTCTTTTCAAAATGATAGCTACCTCTGTATGCTATTTGTCATCCGTAAAATGAAAATTTATACACATATATATATAATAAACATACATTTTTCTTAAATCTGAATATGAATAAAAAAAAAGAGAAATTTTTCTCTCATAAATATATTTATCCAAAAATATAAAAACTATAAATTACAATAATATTTTTTTTTTTTACAAGGCGTATAATGAATATAAAAAATTTCTGATTTTCTAAATATATCACGATGTTTTCGTCTTTAGAAATATGTAATTAAAATAAATAAATAAAAGGTTGATTCATGTATGGAGAAACAAAAAAAAAAAAAAAAAATGACAGAGTATACCGAAAGAATTCATGGAATTCATATTTCGGTTTAAATTTAATTCACCTATCGTATTATTATAATAAATTCTTGGCCACTTTATTTAAATAAGCCACTGCGGAATTCTAAATTATTTACCTTTTTATATGAATAATAAATTCGTTTATAAATATTCAAAAGATTATACTTATTAAAGAAATAAAAAAAAAAAATCGATCTCTAAAAAAGGTTGAACGAAGAATCAACAGGAGAGAAAATATTTTATTAAAGGTATTTTGGCTTTATATTAAGTGACATTAAATAATATGTAAGGGCATTTAAAGCAGGGTCATAAGATAGAAAATTTTAGAATTTAGTAAAGGGTTGTCGATGGTTAAGGGCAGAGTATAAGTAGGGCTTGAGAAATTAGTTTAATTACTGAAACATAGGCAACCAAAATTACAAACTCGCTAATAGATCTTTTTCTCTTCGTTGCTGCAGAATTTCTTTAGAGTAGGGATAGAAAAAGGCCCTCGAAAAGTCGACTTTCGATTTTGGAATCGACTTGAAATTTTTCGATTGTCGGAATCGATTAATCATTTCTGAAAGTTGACTTTTTAAAAACTCTATAACTCGTGTTTAGGAAATACTCAGTAACAATGAATCCATATAAAACTAGGAGCCATAATAATTTAATTATATATAAGATCTAATTATATAATTCGCTAATGACCGTCTGTCTGTCCGTCTGTCACGGTCTATTTGGACAACTTCACGTTGGAATTTCGAAACGAAATATTTTATGCTTAAAGAGGACCTTCTAGAGATTACAGGAAAATTATTTTCATCCCGAAATTCCTATAACTCTTTGAGCTATTAATTCCTAAAGTTACGATTTCTCCCATAGGAAATATTTATGCATTCTTTTCATTTGTGTATTCTATGAATGTAAATAAATCCTCAAGCAGCCACTCGATTGGAATAGTAATAATAATTTTTTTTCATAATTAAGAAAAGACGAGGGTCCGCCGCAGGCTGAGGGGGGGTCCAAGGGAGCGAAGCCCTTCATGCTAAAAATCATTACACATAGACAGACCAATTTGTGGAACCCACTATTCTGGACTCAGGGGATCTCAAAACATGTATATCCATCAAAATCTCGACATCGAATTTTTGACATGATCGCAATATTTCCTCTCTCTATATATTTCATATATAGGGTAAGAGAAGTAAAAAAAAAACAATTTAATGTTTATTTTATTTAAGAAAAAAAAAACATTTTGCAGAAATTATGTTCAATAATGTCGCGAGAGAATGTTGTATTTCAGCGTAGAGAAGAGCTTTTCTCAGAGCCAACTGTTTCAGGACTGGATCCAGCGCAGCCATTATTCTTGACAGCTGCCCAAGCCGACAAACTTACAAGCGATAAGGCGAAATTTGTCGATGTTCTCCACACAAATCCCGGGAACAAAGGGATGTTACCACGATGCGGCCATGTCGATTTTTATTTCAATTGGCGACAAGGATTCCAACCGGGATGCACCACTAACACTCAAGAAGGTAATAACGTTGTCATTCACATTTTGGATAGTAATTCGTCTAGTTAAATTGTTTACCAAAAAATAAAATAAAACAAAATTGTTAATTTCTTTTTCTTCTTATTAAAGTTTTATTATATATCGCGAATATTATTAATTATTATTAAATTGAAATATTTTTATATATGAGAATTTCGATAGCATTAATTGACAATGCAAAGAATAATTAAATGCCTTCTCATTTCTAACTTCACCACACTGATAATTAAAAAGAGTACTTAAAGGTCTTTTCATTTTACAAGAAATAAAAGTATATACTAATATTTAAATTATTATTAGTATTAGACAATATAATGTTAAATAAGCGAAAGCGGTACTGTGGTCCAGTAGTCGGGCATTTTGAGTACAAATCGACGTGGTGCGACTCACGGCGGTACCTACCTTTTCGCTTATTTAAAATTATTATAGAAAGATTAATAAATACTTGTTTATATGTTTTTAATATAATGTTTTTATTTTAAATTATTAAACATAAATTTAATAATGTAAAAAATACATACATTTCACAACAACTGTGAAAACCTAAAGTACAAAACATATAAAATTTGATTTCGAAATTATAACGGGAAGTTAGCCAAATAGAGCAGGACAGACAGACAGCCAGACGGACATAAGCAAATATATATTTATATATATATATATATATATATATACATGATTAGATTCTCATTACATTAACGATATTCAAATATAAGAAAATAAAATGAAGGGAGCGTGAGATAATAGGCCAATTAATTTAACAATATATTACTAATGTATAAATAGTAATTTCAACCCCAAGATAATTCCAATTTCATAATGAATAAGTCAGTGTTGAGTACCTTGTAGAGTAGTGAGAGAAGCACCAGAGCGCATTTAGATCTATAATGTACAGTCCAATTAGATTGCTTACTGAGCAATGCAATTAGGTATCGGGGGGGATCAGGACAATTCATCCTTAGAATCAGTTAATTTTAAATAATTCATATTACCGGGGATTTTTTTTTTTTTTCTAAATCTTCAGATGACTATTTTCGATTTAGAAATTAGACTTTCATTCGATTACTAATAGTGTGTAACTGTCTCTCTCTGGCAGATGAGAGCAGCTGCGCCCATGCAAGAGCACCCTCTTACTATGCCGAATCCATCCGGAGTCAACAAGGATTCTGGGGGTACAGGTGTCCCGATTTCGAATACAATCCATGTATTGATAAAGAGATGGCTCTCGCTGGAGAATATGTAAACACCAGGTAAATATCTATTTAATAAATGAAAGGCTTGGAAGCATTTTTGTTCTGTTCTGAATTGAACGAAATTTTATTGTGGTTTATGACTAGAGGTGTTCGATTATGGGAAAAATAATCGATTATTGGGTCCGGGCAGACGAAAAAATAATCGATTATACCTTTTTTTTTTTCCTCTAGCAAAATTTCCATTTTTCCCTCCCGTGACTTTTTTTTTTTTAGTAAAACGAAATTTTTTTCGGGAAATTTCCATTCTTTTCCTTCTGCGAAAATCATTTGATCTTTTTTTTTTAGTATTCGAGTCTCATCCCAACCCATTTTCCGAAAATAATCGATTATTTTTTTAAATAATCGATTATATTTTAAGAAAATAATTGGCGAATAATCGATTCAGGGGCGTATATAGAAATTTTTTCGGGGGGAGCCTGTACTCAAAAATTTTTCTGAGGAAAATTTTTTTTTTAAGAATTATTATTTTGCCCAGCCCTACTTATGACCACACGTTCGAAGACTGTAAATTAAAAAAATGTCAGCTAAGGCATTTAAACTGGACAACTTTCAAATAAGATCTTTAACTCGAAGGTTAATTGTGTTCTTTAAAATATCAATGATTTTCGAACGGTTGGATAAGTTTGCTAGTTGACTAGAAGTGAAGCAACCGGTCCAAGTGTCGAAAGAGGCATCAAGAACCAATATTTTGAATCATATTTAATTTTATCATTAGTTTAAATTGAACAAAATTTTACTTTTTTTACTTTCTCTTACCTATACATGTAATATATATAGAGAGAATGTATTGTATTCAAAATTCGATGTCTTGGTTTTGATGGAAATACATGTTTTGAGGTTGAGCAACATGTACTGTATGTTAGTCTTTGTGTGTGTCTGTCAGTGTGTAACGATTTTAAGCAAGAAGGAAATGAGCTACGAGATTGAAATTTTACATATAAGTCAAGTATCTTCCCGGACAATTAAAATAAGCCTTAAAACAAAATCCGCTAAAATGTACTAGTACTTTACTAAGGTACTTTTTTTAGTATTTTTCGAATTTCTCAAAATCCGATAAAACGATTTTGATTAAAATTCAAAAATAGACTATTTTTTAGATGCCCTTTGAAAAATGTATCAGAAAGTTTGTTCTTAAAAATTGTTTGAAATATACTTTACTGATGTACTTTTTAAGTTTTTTTGAATTTCTCAAAATTGGCTGAAACGATTTTGATTAAAATTTATAATCAACTATTTCTTAGAGGTTAATTAAAAAGTATATTAATAATTTTTTTCCTAAAAGGTGTTTGAAGTACACTTTACTGATATATTATTTGGAACCAAAGTGCCATGGGAAACTATATACCGGCATATATGTCAATACAAAAAATCTGCTGGGCCTTAAGTCCCACCAGATTTTCTGCAAAATAACAAAAATTGCCTTTTCTTTTGGGAGATAATATAGAAAAAACTCAATTCAAGTAAGAGGCAGAATTTGTTAATATAAGATGAGAAAAATCATCCATTGTCTACATAATTACAACTGTGGGTTGCTATGATTGAAAAAAAAAAAATTTATTGCAATGAAAAAAAAAAAATTTAGCCAGTCTCGGAAGAAATGTTAATCATTGTCGTCAGATCTTTACAACTATTGTGTGTTTAATGGTGCACTTAGGTCGTTATGTGATGCACCATTACAACCGAAAAGAGCCAGTAAGAGGTGATGACGCAGGTGGATTTTCTCCCAGAAAACAGAATTCTATGTATTGCTGTCACAATGGGCGTAATGTATAGATCGATTTTTTATTATAAAATAAAAAAAAAAAAGTACATTTTTTGTACATAATTATTTTTAAAAAAATATTTGAAAAATCCTTTATACATATAAAGAAATTTTTATATTTTTTTATGATCCTTGATGACTTGAAGATGTTTATTTACAAAAAAAAAAATAAAATGTTTGAAATAAACATGCCTAAGTGAGAATTGTTTTAGCGTGGCGTTGATATGAAATTGTTCAAGAGAGGAAGAGACAGTCGAAACATGGACGAATTTAAAAGCAAGATATTTTTGCTGTCATTCATTTGGACCACCCTACAAATCAAATATTTATACACCACCTTCTACTTTATAAAAAAAAAAAGTTAAAATTAATTTTTCGTTAAATGTTGGACTTAGTGGAGTCGAGATATTTTTTTAATTAGGCCTAGATAACTTTTTACACTTTATTTAGCGCAAACGTTTCGGTCAGCATAAACTGATACCATTATCAGTACGAATAAATATATAAAATGAGCGTTTTTACAAAATACTTTATTTTTTAAAGGTGTCTTTGTCAAATGATCACCGAAACTCTAAGCCAAAATAATTTATATTGCTTGCCGGATGCTCTAGACCAGAGATTTCCAACCTTTTGGAGTTCACGGTACCGTTGGGAATAACATTAAAGGTGGAATTTCGCGCCCCGCGACAGTGTCGCTGCGTCAATAGCGTCACTGCCGTCGCGACACTGACGTGGCGGCAGTATCCAATGGCTTCCTATGTCCGCGTCAGTAAACAACTAATCTAAATATGTTTAATTCTTATTACCCAGAATAAAATCTATTGTTCATCAATTATCTGTCCCATATCTTCTCTTTTTTTAGCAATCGTGTTCACAGACACACTCACACACAGACACATGCACACAGACATAATTCCAAAAATGATTTTATTGGACTCAGGGAGGTCTAGAACTTGAAAAAAATCAAAATCGAAGTTGAATTTTTTACGATTACAATACTTTCTCTTTATATTCTTACGAGAAAGTAACAATTAATAAAAAAATTATGATGCAACAACTTTCTCTTAACAAAGGTAAGAGAAAGTTGTGTTCTGTACTTTAACACCAGATTTTTTTGTCGACATATATTTAGTTTTCAGCAGTCTAGTAAAATTCAAGATGTAAAATTTATAAACAGAAAAATATTTTGTAACAATTTGTGAGATGATGATATGATAATATACATTTTAAAGAGCATGTAAAAAATAATTGATTTATGGATTTTAATCAAAATCGTTGGAGCGAATTTTGAGAAAATCGAAAAAAACTGAAAAAATACATTAGTAAAGTACTAGTAGTTTTTGGTCGATTTTGTTCAAAAGCTTCGTGTTAAGTCCCAGGGCGAAACCAAACTTAAATATCAAATTTCAACCTAGCTCTTTTTGTTCTTGAGATATGTATTTTGTTCACAGACACACACACACACAGACAGACAGATCATGTTGCGAAAACCACTTGTTTGGATCCAGGGGACTTCAAATTTTGTATATCCATCAAAATCTCCACATCGAATTTTTGACATGATCGCAATACTTTCTCTCTCTATAAATTTCAAATATAGGGTAAGAGAAAGTAAAAATGAAGGGTTTTTCTGATTATGAGTCAATGACTCTAATCATATCGTATGTTTTTGATTGCTTACTGTTCTTGACAGTCTTTAAGGCACTGTCCTACAACATTACTGAAAACAGGAAGAAATTAAATAACCAAAGTCAAGCTTAATAAAGCCTATTGATTTTGATATGTAAAAATTTTTAACAAGCTTATTACTATTCCTTAATTTTTTTTTTTTTATGAGGGTGATAAAAAGAACGCGAAGACATTTTACATTTGGTAAATTTCGTTTTAAAGTGAGATATGAGATTATTTTAAATTCTATTTATTGAGTGAACGGAGCAGGAGTTAATAATTAGTTTGAAAGTAATTCTAGAAGTTGGTTAATGGAGGCTTGCGGGAACAAAAACGTATATTGTTTTAATAAAAAAAAAACCAACGCAAAAATTAAATTGTAGTTAAACATTGTGAAAGCATCAATTACATTTCACAAAGTTGTAATATCTATCTAAAAACATTCTTAGCATTAATCAAATGAAATTGTTTCCACAATTAATTCCTCTTATTTGGGAACTCAAGACGGTTAGGAATAAAAAAAAACAATGACTAATGTGACTATCAAACTAACAAAGGTCTAATTTTTTTTATTTGTATTTATTTTCATAGATGATATATAAATCAAATCATGTTTAGTAAGTCCTCGTTCAAAAGAAATCTCTTGGTAGTTTTGTTGATTAGATTCAGAGCTGATGTACTTAGTACAGTCAACGCCACAAGTGCCTGATGTGCTCGAGAGTAGAGCCTTGAGTTTATGCAACCAAAATGCTTAGCCGTTAGACGTGTTAGATGGTTGACTAATCTCAAGGCTCCACTCTTGAGCACATCAAGGACTTGTGGCGCTGACTGAACTAAAATTACTTGAAAAACTATTTTTTGATTTCTGAATTTCCATTTTTAAAAAGGAGCTACTTGTTTTTTGGTAATTGTTTAGTACAGTCGGCGCCACAAGTGCTCTGAGATTGGTCAACCAAACCAATATTTTTAAAATAAATAAATCATCTTTTTTAATGAAACTGAAGGGGAAAATCTAATTTTAAGATAACACTTCCGATGGCTAAGCATTTTGATTGCCTAAGCTCAAGACTCCAATCTCGAGAACTTGTGTTGCCGACTATACTACTTGAAAAAGTTTTTTTTTTTTTTTAGTATAAAAGTAGACCGTCTGTAACGTCGTCAGTAGAGTACTTCACTTTTATTCCTTCAATACTAAAGTTTCATTAAATAGAGTATAATTTTTTATATCTTATTGTATTTAAATTGGTAGAAAAAAAATAAACAACGCAGCTACTTTTATTTTATTTTATTATTAACCCAGGGCCGACGTTTCGGTCACATACGGGACCATCTTCAGGGCTAGGTTAATGTCTGAAATAAATATATGTGGGCATTGACATGTTTTTTTTTTTTTTTTTAAGGTCCTTCTCGGCATCTAAGGCCATTTAGACCCTATCCCTATTAGACATGGGTCGTTACTCGATTTTCTGTACCAGATACCAGCTGTTACAGGTACTTGTTCTGCCCGATATTTTTACCTGATACTTTTGTACCCGAAACAAATTTCACCCAGCAACGCTAACTTTACATTAATTCAAGTCAATAAGAACTTGTCTAACATTTTTTAAATGTTTTCTACCCTATTTATTCTTGTGTTGAGAACAAACTCATAATTATTCATTACTAAAGAGTTTTCCAAACAGTGAACTGACATGTCTCCAAATTTAAAATGTCAATTTATATACTGCATTAGAAAAATAATTAACAAATTTCTGTGCCGGCGAACGAAATTTAATTTATTGAACTATTCATTATGTATTTCAATTCACAGTTACATATATTTTTATTTTTTTAATTAATGTTTTTATATAAAAAAAAAAAATAGTTTCAAAGTAAAAATCAGATAACTTATTTATTAAAAAAAAAAATATATTTTTTTCATTTCTGCTCTCTTTCTTAAAGTGAAGAAAAGAGAAATAATGTATAAGTAATAATTAGATTTGTATTTAATTATTATAGGGCCTAGTGAGAAAAGTAGAGTAAAAAATGTAAAAATGATTCGGAATGACGTTCGAAAAGAGCGCCAGAGCAATAGCGAAATGGCCCTGTCAGGAGAGAAGAGACGGGGCGGGGCGTCGCGAGTTGAGGGTCTCAAGAGAAAAGGAAAGAGAGAGCAGGCCTGGAACAGGCGCAACGAAAACTGTATCGGTTAAGGAACGACGCTCTAAAGTGAAAAGCAAGTATTTGATCAATGCGCAAGCGCGAGATATCAGGTACGAGTGAGAAATGAATACCGAGCAAATAACATATACTTTTTGTATCTGTTATTTGAGTATCAACAACTCGGGCATACTCGACTGGACCTGAACAGGACGCGTATCTGTTTCTCACTCGTACCTGATATCTCGCGCTTGCGCATTGATCAAATACTTGCTTTTCACTTTAGAGCTTCGTTCCTTACCCGATACAGTTTTCGTGCCTGTTCAGGCCTGCTCTCTCTTCCTTCTCTCTTGACCCTCAACTCGCGACGCCCCGCCCTCTCTTCTCTCCTGACAGGGCCATTTCGCTATTGCTCTGGCGCTCTTTTCGAACGTCATTCCGAATCATTTTTACATTTTTACTCTACTTTTCTCACTAGGCCCTATAATAATTAAATACAAATCTAATTATTACTTATACATTATTTCTCTTTTCTTCACTTTAAGAAAGAGAGCAGAAATGAAAAAAATATATTTTTTTTAATAAATAAGTTATCTGATTTTTACTTTGGTATTTAAATACCTGATATTTTTTGCTCGTACCCATTATGTGTACCTGTTACTTTTTCCTACCTGATACAAAATATCAGATTGATACAGTATCACCCATGTCTAATCCCTATCTATTTCAAATGATTTCTAGTCAAATCAAATGAAATAAATTTTTCTCGCTTGGGATGGGAGGCGAACCCGGGACTCCGGTGTGAGAAGCTAATGTCTTCTCATTGTGTCATGGCTCCCGGGCGGATAACAGAGTTAAATCATATTAATTTAAAAACAAAAATGTATAATTGCTTAAAAGAATTCAAACGAATAAATATAATTCTAACAAATCAAATTTTAAAATTTGTTATATATATCATTTAAACATAAAATAAATGTGAGAGTTAAAGATCACATAATAATTATTTAAAAAATAATATTTCAATTCTTAAAATATTAAACTTTCATATTGTATCTTGATCACAGACAGACAGACACACAGATGGCCGTATATGGTAGTTGCATGATTAGTTAGGAGGGGGGAGGGGGATATATTATTAATATTCAGCTCCTAGGCCCGGAAGGTCTTGGCGGTTCTGGGTTTGAAAAAAAAATTCAACCGAAAGTATTACTTCACCTATTAAGTTTTTTCTTGAATTTTGTAATTTTTTTGTTAGCCTATATTTATACTAATAATAAATTATACTATTTTCAAAAGTTTTTATTCTTACACAAAAATAATGTAAGGCCTTTATCAAAATTTGACAAAAACAATCTGGTGTGATGTCGCACAGCACATAACTTTCTCTTACCTTCGATAATTGAAAGTTATTTCCTGTGCTTACCATTCCAGATTTTTTGTGTCGACTCATATTTAGTTTCAACCGATATATTAGAATACAAGATTTATAATTAATAAACATTGAAAAATATTTAAATTTGTTTCCATGACGATCTCTTATCTTTCCTATGAATTACAAGAGTAAAGTGGGCCTCAAACAATTTTGAGGGCAAAGTGAGAATATACATTTTGAAGAGCAACTAATTTTTGAATTTTAATCAACTTTAATAGAGCGATTGAGTGTTTATTAAAGCTTTTGTGGTTTGTAATATTATTATTAGGAGAATTTTTAATTATAGACAACATTTTTGTATTAAATATTTATTAAAAATATATAAATACTGTACAAGTATTGATTGGAGAAAGGGCAGGTTCAGCCAAATAAAAAGCCTTTATATGCTTCTCGACTCCGGAGACGTTTCGAGACAAATTTAATATTTCATCATCAGTCCGAATCGAAATGATGAGATGTTAAATTTGTCTCGAAACGTCTCCGGAGTCGAGAAGCATATAATTGCTTTTTATTTGGCTGAACCTGCCCTTTCTCCAATCAACTGTATTCAATTAGCTGTGTTGTTCATTTTTTTCTATTGATGCCAATTTAGATACAAACATTCAGTTATAAATCTCCTTCGGATATATATTATTGTATTTTGATTAATTTTCATTCAAAGTTTGTTGTCGCTGGTGGGAATAAAGATTGTGAATGCAGTTTAGTGCCTGAACGATAGGCAATCAAAATGACTAAATCATTAAATTAATACAGAGAGAAGCTAGAGTTGTTAATTTCTTTTGATATTTACTATCTCACAAGCGTACCCGAGTCAAAAAATTGTCCTTGCTTTGCCCTGAAGTCGTAAATTCTGTCCTGCTTTTATCCTGGAGCAATAAATTTTAACCTGTATTTAGCCTCGCATTGATAAATTTGTCCGGTCTTCAACCTGGCCATTCTCGCCGAATCCTTGTTTCGGCCTCCTGTCGTCACTTTTGCTATGATCTCATACTGTTAAAAAAAATATTGTCCTGTCTTCGCACCGCCACAGACAGACAATGAGCCTTTTAAACCCCCTCCCACCCTAGTGTCCGCTCTTGTGTATGTCATGTTTTTTTTTTCTTTAAAAAATGTTTTAAAAATAAATTTATAAATGTGTTGTGTATAGTTATATATTTTATAATTTTTCTAAATATTCATACTATAAATAAAAATGATAAATAAATAAATAAATAAATAATTTAAAAAAAACTGAAATAATTTGATGTTTTTTTCCAATTTGCATTTTTATTCCAATTCATTTGCTTCCCTATCTATAAATCAATCATAATAACAATAGAATAAATATGACAAAAGGGCAGGTCTAGGCAAGGATGAGGGAGGTTCAAAGAAGGGCAACGGGAGGACGAGTCCAGGGTATAAAATTTAGACTGCTTTCGGCCTGCTTCGTGCGTATTCAGGCCCAGAGAAGGTCGAGAAACACAATAGAATACCAGGCTGAGATCAGGGCTTAAATTTACGACAGGAGGTTTTGACAAGGACAAAATTTTGACTCGGGTAGTCGCCTCTAATCAGGAGCAATGAATCAAAAGATTCATTAGCGAGTTTTTTATTTAATTACTTTTTTAAAATTTTTTTTTCCTTTCAAGATTAAACTTTTCCTTTTTTTCTCTTATATATAGTGAGAAATAATATCGATGCAAAAAAAAAATCGATGATAATATTGACTAATTTTTAAAACGAAGTTATTTTACACGGCTTAACGGTAGGGTGAATTGGCAGAAAACGTCACGTAACAAAAAGCAGTAGTAACAAAAATGCGTTACAGCGCAGGCGGAGGAAGGCAAAGCTAGCCGAAGCCTTGGCGAGGCCACGCCTATCCCCCCCCCCCATCATTTCTAGAGAATTTTCTTTCTCTTTATTTCTTTCTATATTAAATTATATTCGGAGTTGAAGAAAAGGCGTGAGGAACTTCGTTCCTGGCGGGGATCCCACGAAACCAAACGTTTGCTTTTTTTTACTAGTTTTTGTTCTTTTGATAAAATTTTTCAATCATATTTTGTGAGTCTCTCTCGTAAGTCATTAGCGTTAGAACTGACACGTTGTGGTTACTCTGAGTGGTAAATTTATTACAATGAATTATTAATTTTGTAAGAGCATTCGATTAATCAAAAATACAAAATTCAAAAAATGGCCGAGATTTATACATAATTTATTTAAATAAAATAATCTGAGTAATAAATTATTAACAAGAAAAAAAAAAAGTAAAAAGAATTTATTAATCCATCAAAATAAATTTTATAAAATTTTTTTTTTTACTCTAATAATGAGATTATTGCATCTTTCTTCACCTAAAGTATGTTCCCCTGAGGGTTGCAGGCCTCGGGGTGACTAATTTATTTTTATTTTAAAAGCTTTATCTTATTTTTTTTTTCTTAGAGAAATAAGGGTTGAAGATAAGAAATGGGGTCAAATAGCAGAGAGAGAAAAAATGAGTTCTATTTAGTTGTAAAAAGATTTCATTAACATATATCAATATTAAAAATGATTATTAAATTTTATTTAATAAGATTTTTTAATATAGAATTGAAATTTCTTTTTATTAACATTTTATATGCATGGTGTTTCGGTAATGCGCAGAAATAATTCAAAGAAAACAGTTTTTGGAATTATATCTTTGTGTGTGTGTGTGTGTGTGTGTGTGTGTGTGTGTGTGTGTGTGTGTGTGTGAACACGATTGCTTAAAAACGCAAGCAGTCTTATTGATGAATATGGTATATACTTTTCACACTAAAATTTGTCTTTGAGAGGGCCCGGGCTCCTCGGGGCTCAGGTATATCCGGTATTTTAAAAATATTTTTATATATTGGGGGGGGGGTATTTAAAAATGAGTTCGCCCCTCCCTCCACGAAAAAATTTCTGGTTTGAACCATCATCAGAGCTGGGGCTGTGTCAAAAGGGCATAAATACTTTCCCTTTTTGACACAGCCCTGATCATGGTCCGAATCTAAGACCGAAACATTAGCCGTCTACTCAACAGCTATGGATTCCCCTGTTACATCAGGATAAGGTTGTTAAAAAATTTATTTCTTTGCTATGAACGCTCGTTTTTACTTTTTTTTTTCATTCTAGTACACAAACCATTTAAATACTTGAATATTATAAGATAAAAAAATCTGGTGTGACAAGCACAGAACACAACTTTTGATTACCGAAGTAAGATAAAGTTGTGTTCTGTGCTTGTCACACCAGATTTTTTGTGTCGACATATATCTAGTTTCCGAGAGTACGGTACATTCGATTTTTAAGATGTCAAATTTATATGTGAAAATATTTATATTTTGCTACCATGGCAACCATTTCTCCTATCTTTTCTATGGAATATAAGAGTAAAGTAAGTGGTCTTCCGAAGATTTCAATGGCAAAATGAGAATATACATTTTAAAGAACATCTAAAAAATAATTGATTTTTGAATTTTAAACAAAATCGATGGAGCGAATTTTGAGAAAATCGAAAAAATCTGAAAAAGTGCATCAGTAAAGTACTAGAACTCTTTGGACGATTTTGTTCAAAAGTTTCGTGTCACGTCCCAGGGGGGTGCCAAACTTAAATATAAAATTTCAACTTCCTAGCTCTTTTCATTCTTGAGATATTATGTACACAGACACACGGACACACACACACACACACACACGACAGACCATGTCGCGAAAACCACTTTTTTGGATTCAGGGGATCTCAAAACGTGTATATCCGTCAAAATCTCAACATCGAATTTTTGGCATGAAACCAATACTTTCTATATATTAATATATATATAGGTAAGAGAAAGTAAAAATATTAATCATTCACCTTTTAATAAATACCTTAAAATTGAATATTTCACAGGGGATTAAAAAGTACCAACATCTAAAACAAATTGTGAATATTAAGATGTAAATTTAGTGATTCTTTTTAATTGTTTTTAATAAAAAATCTAAATGTTAAATTAAGAGTAGGTATGGCTACCAATTTCGTTTTACAGTTTAATTTAGAGGAAACTATTAATTTAGATGAGTGCACGGATACAGCGAGTCTCTTCTAATTGTTCGTATAATACTCACCGAAAATGGTTTGTGTAATTCGCAAATGTGAAGACCATTGATCTAAGCTAATAAAATGCTGACTGTCGAATTGTCTTTGACTGACATTCGAGATATCTATTTATCCCAATGGGGATTAAATTGATATATCACTTCAAATTACGGAATATTATTTAATTGAGAATTATTTTCGTCAAATTTACATCGGAAATTTAATTAAATTTGTTTTCTAAAAACTTCATCTAAATTGAAAAAAAAAAAAAAAAATAATAATAATTTTATTTTAAATTGAAAGAAATTAATTTTCATTTAAAGAAAAAGAAACTCGAAAGTTTATTAACTCAAATTAATTATGGTCTTCTTTTCGTTTGTTTATATTTTCCAAAAAATATAAGTCTCAAAAGCTTGTAAGAATTGTATTTAATTAAAAGAAGTATTAAAAAAAAAATAAATTGTAATTTCTTTTGTTCTGTTCGCAATTATACATTTAAATACATGAACTAAAATAATTCTCTCTGAAGTTTTTATTATATGAATAATACTAAAAATAATAAACAAATTTTTTTAGAATTAATTAGAAAGAAAAAAAAAAAAAAAAGAAAATATTCTTGTATTTAAAGCTTCAAGCGGACTGAGAAACACTGGTATAGAAAATAAAATTTGTGGTAAGAATTTTATTTTCATAAAAAGTACCCACTAAAATTAGATATCAATAATCCTTTTGTCAAGATATTAGCAAATAAAAAATGTAAACAAATGTACAATAATAGGAGATTTTCATTAGCTTATATGCAGGGCCGTAGACACGGGGGGGCAGGGGGGCTATATCCCCGGGGCCCGGGCCCTCCGAGGGGGCCCGGGCCCATTGCGCTCCCACCTTAAAATTCTAATAAAAATTAAATTTCATGGTTTAAATTTCAATTTAAAAAAATCATTTTCTTGAAATTTTTTTCCTCAAGGGGCCCGGGCCCTTTAAGCTCAAATCAAGTTTGATCTTTTTCACGACTCAGGATAGCTAAAATCGCAGATTTCAAAGACTAATTTTCAAAAAAATCTTCCATATCCCCAGATTCCCCCGGAAATCCTCTGTCCGGATCTGGCCTCGATAAATTATTGTAACTCTTTGTTTAGGAAATTTTGAAAAAATTTTAAATAACTTTATTTAAATAAATATTGTAAGCTATGTACACTATTTGTGTCAAAAACTGTAAAAAATTGTTGGCATGAAGGCCACAGTAACCTTAATATACTAAAAAAAACTGTTTTTTTTTTTTTTGGGGGGGGGGCCCGTATTATTAAGTAGCCGCCCCGGGGCCCGTCAAGTCTGTCTGCGGCCCTGCTTATATGTTTATTAAAGTGCATTATATGTTTATTATTAAAGTTTTTGTGGTTTGTATTATTATTATAATGGGAGATAGACCATATTTGTTTTATTTAATTATTTATTAAAAAATATAAATAAGATGCAACTGCTAATTCTGCAGTTGTTTGTAAGTACTGTGCACTTGCTCCATTTCAAGTGAACTAACCTCCAAGGTACTCCTATGTCAAGTTAGTAGAATTTTATATGCAATGATAAATTCATTGCATATAAAATTCTACTAATTTAACAAGATATACAATCATCCCCATGAAGTTAGACACCATTGGGAAGTCAGAAGCATTTTATATGCAATGAAGTTAGCAACATACAATCATCCCCATGATGGTGTCTTCATTGGGATGATTGTATATGTTGTTAACTTCATTGGATATAAAATGCTACTAACTTCACGTAGATCTCCTTTAGTTCTCTTGAGACGGAGCAAGTGCAGAGTACTTGAAAACGACTGCAGAATAAGCAGTCGGAACCTAGTACAGTATTTATATTTTTTAATAAATAATTAATACAATTAAAAACTCCCATAATAATAATTATCATTATACACTATATAAGACAGGGGCGTATATAGAATTTTTTTCGGGGGGCCCGAACTCATTTTTAAATACCCCCCCCCCCACAAAAATATTTTTAAAATACCGGATATACCAAAGGCCGGGTCTTCCTCTCAAAGACAAATTTTCGTAAAATTTTAATTTCAAATTTTTCTGTTTACACCTGAGCCCTGAGAGGACCGGCCCTCTCAGAGACAAATATTCGTTAATTTTTTTTTAATCCGAATTTTTTCTGATTTTACATGAGTCCCAAGGGGCCCGGCCCTCATTTTGAATTAAACAGAAAACAAACAAAAAAAAAAATTCCACTTTTATTACGAAAATTAAATATTAATATATAAATTTTCATTTTTCTCCATTACTCAAAAACCCTTATATCACTTTTCAGCAAACTTGGTAGTAAAATAGATCTCAGCAGCTCTATCTTTGTGATATATTTTAATTCCCCTGGGGCGAGCAGACACTTCCCTTTTTGTGGCCTTAAAGGATAGTAAATTTTCCAGTAGCTAGGCAAATTCAGAGGCTAAAAAAAATTCTTATCTTTTCCTTGAAAACAATGTCTAATGAGGGATGAATAATTTTTTATTTTATTTTATAAAAATTATAATAGAAAACAGAACAAAATTGGAAAGAGAACAAAATCATTTAACAATATATAAGAGTAATTGCAACTATTTTGCAAATTTAACTAGATCAATTGATATTCAATAATAATAAGGTATATCGTTAATTGATGTATAAATGTTTGTAATAGATAGTGTTACCGTTGATAATAACTGGGCACAATATAACGAGATAATGTTACAAGTTTATATGACGAATTGAATTATTTGCAAATAGAAAAACTATAGTCGGCATATAGATACTGACGAGCTAAATTTCAGAGAAAGATGAAGTGGGACTTGAATTATTATTATATATGTATTTAGATAGAGAGAGAGAAAGTATTGGATTCATGTCAATCATTGAGGCATCATTGGGCCAAGGGGAGCGTACAAGTATTACGTAACGCAATTTTTGAAGATTTTTGAACCCCCTCCCCCCATGTAACGCGCCGTGACATTTTTCTGGACCCCCCCCCCTAGACGTTACGTAACGCTCAAGTGGCCATTTTTATCTAAAATCACAATTATATTGCGCAAAGTATCGGAAAGTCGCTAAAATACCAGTTACGTAACGCGTTGTTCAACCCTCCCCTCCCCCCTTGTAAAGCATGGTAACGTTTCACGAGACCCCCTCCCCCAAATTGCGTTACGTAATACTTGTACGGTCCCAAAGAGTAGCCTAAAGATTTTGGTTAAAATTCATATATCAATTATTTTTTAGATGCTCTTTAAAATGTATATTCTCATTTTGTCGTGAAAATTGTTTGAAGCACACTTTACTACTATATTTCAAAGGAAAGAAATTTTCGGGTTTGAATTAATCAATATTGAATTGTTAAAAAATGCTTGCCACGGCAACAAATTTAAATATTTTCATTTGTTTATAAATTTTATAATAATTTAATTCAAATATACAGTACTGTCGGGAACTTAAATATCTATCGACACAAAAAACCTGGTGTGACAAGCACGGAACAAAACTTTCAATAAGAGAAAGTTATGTGCTGTGCGGCCAGTCATACCATATTTTTGTTTTAATTAAATTAAAATAATTTGTATTTGTAAATAGGTAAATTAAAAATTAAAAACACATGGGATATGTTTCAATAAATCGCTTTCTCTTTTTAATTCACCCAGGGACCTGCAGACAGAGGGGTGGGTCAGCGGGGATATATCCCCGGGGCCCGGCCCCTTTCAGTTTGATCCATAAATTCCTAATGAGGAAAATTACATTTAAAAAATCTGATGTGACTGGTAGCACAGCGAAGGGTAAGAGAAAATTGTGTACTGTGCTTGTCACACCAGATTTTTTGTGTCGAGATATATTTATTCAACAAGACATGTGAGTGTTGAGATATATTTAGTTTCCCATAGCACTTTAGTTCCAGACTTCACAAAATATCACAAGAAGTTGAAATTTTATATTTAAGTTAGGTACGTAACACGAAACTTTTGAACAAAAAATATTTTACTAGTACTTTTTCAGTTTTTTTTTAAATTTCTCAAAATTGCGTCTAACGATTTTGATTAAAATTCATAAATCAATTACACAGTGGATCAAAAAGACCTTTTTACTTTCTCTTACCCTATGTTTGAAATATATAAAGAGAAAGTATTCGTTCGATTCATGTCAAAAATTCGATGTCGAGATTTTGATGGATCTTCACGTTTTGAGGTCACCTGAATCCCAAAAAATCTGGTGTGAACAGCACGGTGCACAACTTTCTCTTACCGGAGGGTAAGAGAAAGTTGTGTGCTGTGCGCCAGACCATGTCGCGAAAACCACTTTTTTTGGATTCAGGGGACCTCAAAACGTGAAGATCTATCAAAATCTCGACATCGAATTTTTGACATGAATCCACTACTTTCCCTTTATATATATATTACATATATACATAGGTAAGAGAAAGTAAAAAAGATATAAAATATTCCGAAACAATTTCGATAGATATCTCTCGCTTGAAAAATAATTCAAATTATATTATAAACATTTTAAAATAATTTATTTATATATTAATTTTTGAAACTCAATTTTCAACTGTTTCTTCTAATTTTATCTCTGACCTAGAGAAATATAATAAATTTAAAAAATCTGGTGTGACTGGCGCACAGCACACAACTTTCTCTTACCCTTCGGTAAGAGAAAGTTGTGCACCGTGCTGGTCACGCCAGATTTTTTGTGTCGAGATATATTTAGTTTCCCATAGCACCTTAGTTTCAAACTTGCTTTTTAAATGTTGGCTGATAGAAATAAACTATGGTTATTTTTCAAAATTTCAATCTCATATTTGATTATTTTATACACAAATATAGAGAATCTTATATAAATACAAAAGTTCATAAGAATTAGAATTTTTTTAAAAGTGAAAAAAGTCCAAAGTGGTCTCTCTTTTGAATCGTAATTTACATGCAAATTCCCATAAGGATTTTACATTGGTTCTATGTAAGGAAGAGCCGGCAAATGAATTTGAAAAATCTGAAATACTACACCAGTAAAGTGTACTTAAAACAATTTTTACGAAAAAGGCTACTTTTTAAAGATTATCTAAAAAATAGTTGATTTAAAATGGGAAAACATTTCAAACCCCGTTACCATGGCAACCGTTTCTCCTATCTTTCCTCTGAAGTACAAGAGTAAAGTGTGCTTCAAAGGATTTCAAGAATAAAATAAGAATATACATTTTAAAGAGCATCTAAAAAATAATTGATTTATGAATTTTAAAGAAAATCGTTGGAGCGAATTTAACAAAAAATAGAAAAAGGTGAAAAAGTACATCAGTAAAGTACTAGTACTTTTTGACCGATTTTGTTTAAAAGCTTATTTTCAGGACTTCGTGGGGTGCCTAATTTAAATATAAAATTTCAATCTTGTAGCTCATCTCCTTCATCCTCAAAATGTACATCACACACACACACACACACAGACCAATTTGCGGGATCCACTTTTTTGGACTCAGGGGACCTCAAAACATGTATATCCATCAAAATCTCGACATCGAATTTTTATAAGAGAAAGTAAAAAATATTTTCTGAAAATACCCGGGCCTATCGGCCTATTAGCTTCCATATTGGCTCATGAAATAAAAATATGTTTTCAGTTTAAATTTAATTGATATTTGTGTTAAATTTACATGTAATTGTATAAAAAAAATTCAAAATATATTTAAGATATATTTTATTAGATTACAAAAAACAAAGCATTTTTTTGTCTGCGAATATTGTAATATTAATTAAATCCCAAAAGAAACAACACTCAACAAAATTAATGTTTTTTATAATACTTTACTTATTACTTTTTAATGTTAAACATTTTTTTATCGATTATAATAATAAATGGGAAATAACAAATTAAAAGAACGAGATGGAAATTTATTTAAATAGAATGTTATACATCTAGAATTCACTCTGCTCTTGAGAAGGGCAGACCCTGAAAATCTTGAGAATAAGGTTTGTTGTTGAGAATCACTCGAGTACTATAAAGTGATCCCTAGGGAGCAGGCAGACCAACGGTTGGTGACCAAGGGATGGGGGAAAAGGGAACCGTACATTTCTTTAGAAACACTCGGACCCAAGAGATAAGGAAAGACCGGAAGTGGAATGAATTTGGAGGCAGAAAAAAAAAGATAATCCGATTTAAAAGAGATTTCGATTCAAATTACTTAATTTTTTTTGTAAAAAAAATATAAAATTTGAAAATAATAAATGATTAACTCTTATCTCATGTTAATTAATTTTCTTCTTCTTGCCTCGCGATGCGGGGTCGGCAGACCTCACTCTTACCCTCCAACCCTATCATACGTTTTTAAGACCGAAAGAAATAGGACAGGCAGGCCCGTCGCACGGTCTGACGCCTGTTGAAAAGAGGAAGAAAGAGACAGACATTTAAAAAACTAAAGGACTGCCTGTCCCAGCTCGGGCAGCTCGTGGTCGCCATCCACGTACCCACAAGATGTGGGCCCCTGAGCAATATCTCATGTTAATTAATAATAATCTTAAATAATAAAATCTATTTTCATATTATTACTTTTTATTTTTCAGACGTTTTTGGAGGAAAATTTTTAAAATAATTAATTTCCGAGATAATTTATGATAAGAATATCAAAAATAAATTGTTTATTTCGTTAAAGGGATGAACCCACGCTTTGATAACATTTTCTCATCTTAAAAAACATGTTATAAATGAAATGAAATGTTTTTAATGAGCAAAACAAATTAAATTAATTATCAGAATTACGTAATAAATTCCCTTAAGAGATGGGTAGATCTTTTATATTTAAGTTAGGCACTCACGTGGCATGCAACACAAAATTTTGGATAATAGTAATTTACTGAACTATTTTTGATTAACAGCATATTTTCACTCCCTAGGGGGGTGTCTAACGTAGATATAAAATTTCAACCTCCTAGCTCAATTCCTTCATGCTTTAAATTGAACACAGACAGGCAGACCATGTTGCGAAAACCACTTATTTGGATTCAGGAGACCTCAAAACGTGTATATCCATCAAAATCTCGACATCCAATTTTTGACATGAATCTAATACTTTATATATATTTATTTATATAAACATATTCATATAGGTAAGAGAAAGTAAAAAGGAATCATCGTTAATTGAGCAAAAATATTATTAATAACACTAGTCGACAAGGTTTTTTTCACAAGAAATCTGATTAGTGAACCTAGTGCATTTTTTCATTCTGAATTCAGATATGTAGTTAGAATTTTTCCATCAGGCACAGTTTTAGAGATATAGAGCAAAATAGAATTTAGTCAAAAATGGGCTCTAAAACGGCTTTTATTTAAAATGTTCAAATTATTTTTAACGCTACACCCCGTCAAATTATGCAGATAGTTAGAATACATATAAATTTTAAGTTTCATCCCAATCGGAGGTCATTTAGACGTGCCGCAGACGGCTTAAAGTTTAGAAAAATCGAAATTTTCAATATTTTTTTTGCTTTGGTCACCCCTAATACAATTTTAGAGATCCCTGAATGACAAAAACATATATGTACGATATTCTATAGTTCTTTGGCTTTCTAAAAAGCATTCATTCGTAAAAATCTGTTAATTATTAACGAAATTATTAATAAAAACGTGAGCAAAGAAAAAACACAAGTACACTCACTGGTCAAAAAAAATGGACTTCAATTGAATTAAAAAGCGAACCCTATCCACGAGAAGCTAATGTATCCTCTCTGAGCATCGGGTCACGGGCCCTAACTTTATTATATATTATTTAAAAAAAATATTTTTTGAATCTCATATCTTTCTTTATACTTCTAAAAGAACAAGAGGTCCATTTTTTTTGTCCAGTAAATGTACTTAGGTTTTTTCTTTGCTGGCGTTTTTATTAATAATTTCGTTAATAATTAACAGATTTTTACGAATGAATGCTTTTTAGAAAGCCAAAGAACTATAGAATATCGTACATATATGTTTTTTTCATTCAGGGATCTCTAAAATTATATTAGGGGTGACCAAAGCAAAAAAATCTTGAAAATTTCGATTTTTTAAAACTTTAAGCCGTTTGCGGCACGTCTAAATGACCTCCGATTGGGAGATAACAAATTAAGCTATATAAACATTTTTTCTTTATTTTTTTATATCGGAAATTTAATTAAATTCAGTGTTTAATTGAAATAAATAAATTCAATTAGAAATGCTAGAAAGAGAATGAAATTAGTTTTCGTGTTTGTTTATGGATAGTAGGCAACACAAATAACTAAATAATTTTTTTAATTTCGAGAAATATTAAAAAAAAAAAAGTAGTTAAATTCCAAAAAGTAATTGCTTTCCACACATGTGAATTTGTTTGTTAAATAATTTAATAATTTTTTTTTTTTTTTTTTGTTTTAATGTAAAAAAATTTGAATGAAAGATGAATATATCATTTTGGTTTCTAGTATGAAAATATGGCGTTCGATTTTTACCTTATTTATATTTATATTAGATATGTTGTTTTGGTTACTTATACTGGTATTCTATGCATGGATAAATGTCAAAATGAAAGGCTAGGGTGCAAATAAGGGTTATTTATATAGCTGTCAATTTTTTTTTTTTTTTTTTTTTTTTTTTTTTGTCACTTTCCATAAAAGAGAGACATCTGAATTATATTAATACTGTACTATTCAGATTCTTTAAAATATTTATTTTACATTTTCTTATAAATTTATTAAATACTATAAATGATAAATAAAAAATAAAATAAATAAATGATATTAAATAATTAGTTCAATAGCTAGAGACGAAAGCAGGAGGAGGGAGTTAGAGATGTAAGAAAATGATGTAACTTCAAGGGGTGCCGGTAGATGGCTACGGCCAGAGGCCGGTTGGGTTTGAGGTGTGTGTCTTCGTGCACGGGTAAATAAACGGGGATCCCAATAGGAATTTCAAAATAAATAAATAAATAGTATAAAGTGTTATTGATTTGTTTAATAAACATTATTTATGAAGATAATATAAAAAAATCTGGTGTGACTGTCGCACAGCACACAACTTTCTCTTACCTTCGGTAATCGAAAGTTGTGTACTGTGCTTGTCACACCAGATTTTTGTGTCGACATGTATTTAGTTCCCGGCAGTAGGGAATATTTGAATTCAGATGTAAAATTTATAAGTATGGGAAAATATTTATATTTTGTAACCATGGCAACCATTTCTCCTATCTTTCCTATGAAGCACAAGAGTAAAGTGTGCTTCAAACAATTTTGAGGGCAAAACGAGAATATACATTTGAAAGAGCATCTAAAAACTAATTGATTTTTGAATTTTAATCAAAATCGTTAGAGCGAATTTTGAGAAAATCGAAAAAAACTGAAAAAGTACATCAGTAAAGTACTAGTACTCTTTGGCCGATTTTGATTAAAAGCTTATTTTTCCGTTCCCGGGGGTGTTTAACTTAAATATAAAATTTCAGCCTCATAGCTCAATTCCTTCATGCTTAAAATTGAACACAGACACACACACAGACAGACCATGTCGCGAAAACCACTTTTTGGATTCAGGGGACCTCAAAACGTGAAGATCCATCAAAATCTCGACATCGAATTTTTGACATGAATCCAATACTTTCTCTCTATATATATATTACATATATACATAGGTAAGAAAATAATAGTTAATTCAAAAAAGTAATTGCTTTCACACATGTGAATTTGTTTGTTAAATAATTTAATAATTTTTTTTTTGTTTTAATGTAAAAAAATTTGAATGAAAGATGAATATATCATTTTGCTTTCAGTATGAAAATATGGCGTTCGATTTTTACCTTATTTATATTTATATTAGATATGTTGTTTTGGTTACTTATACTGGTATTCTATGCATGGATAAATGTCAAAAAATGAAAGGCTAGGGTGCAAATAAGGGTTATTTATATAGCTGTCAATTTTTTTTTTTTTTTGTCACTTTACATAAAAGAGAGACATCTGAATTATATTAATACTTATTGAGATTCTTTAAAATATTTATTTTACATTTTCTTATAAATTTATTAAATAGTATAAATGATAAATAAAAATAAAATAAATAAATGATATTAAATGATTAGTTCAATAGCTAGAGACGAAAGCAGGAGGAGGAGTTAGAGATAGAAAATGATGTAACTTCAAGGGGTGCCGGTAGATGGCTACGGCCAGAGGCCGGTTGGGTTTGAGGTGTGTGTCTTCGTGCACGGGTAAATAAACGGGGATCCCAATAGGAATTTCAAAATAAATAAATAAATAGTATAAAGTGTTATTGATTTGTTTAATAAACATATTTATGAAGATAATATAAAAATGAAAATGAGGTAGTCTATGAAAAAATAATCTGAGAAAACTCACTAAATGAAATATTCTATAACTCAACTAGGAGGAATTTAATAATCATTCACCCCCCCCCCCCCATCCCTCACCAATCATGAAGACTCAGAAAAATTTAATAAATAAATACAAATATAATATAACAGAGAGAGGAATATAGTTTCTGCATTTTAAACGATTTTATATTCTTAAAATTTATTCAAAATCGTCACCTCCGTCTTTCTGGCTAAGGATATTTACTTAATTTATTAGAGGAAAATCCTGGTTCATATCCAGGTAATTTGGCCAATTAAAACAACAAACTCATATCGCAAATTTCCTAACGATATCTTGACTGACTAATTTTCAGTTTAAAGGGTTATATCACCAATTATCACTTTAAAATCCCAGTTAGAGTATCGCTTAAAATATAATATATAGAAAAATAATATAACCGCTTATATAATAAATATTTATTAATTCAAACAAACAACATGCCCGTGATCCGTGGCTTAGAGAGAAAACTCTAGCTTCTCGTGCCTAAGGTCCCGCGTTCGCTTCCCGTCTCAAGCGAGAAAAATTTATTTCATTTGAATTGACTAAAAATCATTTGAAATAAATAGGAATGGGGCCTAAATGGTCTTAGATGCCGAAAAAACCTTAAATAAAAAAAAGTAAAAGATAGTTTGCAATTTCGTACTCGACATACCCTCTAAATATAATAAATTAATTAGCTAGGGCTTTGAAAATAGTTGAAGGTTTTTCAAAAAAAGCCTAGCTAATTAATTTATTATATTTAGGGGTAGGATATGTAGAGTACAAAATTAGTACCTATCTTTTTCAGCTGTTTGAATTAATAAATATTTATTACATAAGCAATTATATTAGGTTTCTATTGGTATATTAAGCTGGTATATTCTAAACTGGGATTTTAAAGTGATAATTGGTGATATAACTAAACCCACAAGTCATTTCGCCGTATTTGAAAGTGATAAACTGTTAAACAAAGAATAATCATAATAAATAAATAGAAATTTGAGAAAAAGCAGAGCTAATAAATGATGTACAGCAATCGCAGAATTTATAATAGTTTATTAAGTTAGCTATTTGGCTTCTGGTAAGTTATATGACCCGAGCCTATTTAAATAAGACGTGTAATTTTTTGGTTGAATTTAAACAAACAAACGATTTGCGTATGCAGTGTTATTTAATTAATAAATAAATTCCCACTGAAAATCGTTCTTTCGTGGTCTATCGGAATTTTAATTAAAAAGACGTTAAAATTTAAAATAAACAAATAGGTGTTAAAAAGTAATGTAAAAACAATCAGCGTTAAAAATTGCTATTTAAAATCAATTAAAATAGCTATTCTATAAACAAAAACTTTAAAGCCAAAGTGTTAACATTTAGTATAAAGTGTTAAAAAATAATATCATGTCTAGGGGGTGCCTTTAATATTTTAACGTCGTGTTTAAAATAAAAATGGCGTCCTTAACTTAAAAAGTAAGGTTATGATTTTGATAGCTTTGAAATAAAAGCAACATGTTAACGTCGCTGTTAAAACTTTGTTTAGAGAATAGCACGCTTGTCACACCAGATTTTTTATGTCGAAATATATTTAGTTTCCGCCGATATATTTGAATTCAAGATGTAAAATTTATAAACGGGGGAAAATATTTATATTTTATTACCATGGCAACCATTACTATTATCTTTCCTAAGAAGTGCAAGAGTAAAGAGGTCTTCATAAGATTTCAATGGCAAAATGAAAATGTACATTTTAAAAAGCATCTAATAAATAATTGATTTTTGAATTTTAATCAAAATCGTGGGAGCGAATTTTGAGAAAATCTAGAAAAACTGAAAAAGTGCATCAGTAAAGTACTAGTACTTTTTGGCCGATTTTGTTTAAAAGCTTATTTTCACGCTTCAGGAGGGTGTCTAACTTAAATATAAAATTTCAACCTCTTAGCTCAATTACTTATTGCTTAAAATTGGATACACACACACACACACACACAGACAGACCATGTCGGGAAAACCACTTTTTTTTGGATTCAGAGGACCTCAAAACGTGTATATCCTTCAAAATCCCGACATCGAATTTTTTTATATGAATACATTCTTCTCTCTCTCTATGTTAATATATATATATATATTAACATACACATATAGGTAAGAGAAAGTAAAAATCTATTTATTTTTAAACAATTAGATTTTAATAACTCTAATATTTAATGGACTTTCCTCCATTCTTAATCAATAAATTAATTCACTTCGGAAGTGAATCGACTAATCTACGGTAGTTTAATTTGAATAAATTAATAAAATATATAAAACATTGTTTTCTACTTAATAAGTTTGATATTATAGTTATGTTAAAGATTACTAATTATTTATACATTTTTTTTTTTATTTAAGTATAAAATAGGCTAGTATGAATTGAATTTTTTCTCTTCAAGCAACCTTTTTATATCAACACGTATTTGAAAGAAAAAAAAAAGACAATAATGGACAGACATTGTTCCATTTTGAAAGCAAAATCAATAAACTATTCGTCACAAATGATGGTGAGCGACGGGCGTATGTGCATTTCTCCACACTGTTTCTTTTTTTTTTTTTTTTTGGTAGCGCACGAGGCACGTTTTATGTGGAGACGCGCGGCAAGCCGCCCTTCGCCCTTGGCCATACCATTCCACGCCCGCCTCAACCAACACTACCACCACAAAGGCCGCCTCGCCCGTCTGCACCACTTGCTGCTTAGTTCGCCTGCCTACTTGTCTGCCTGCCTGCCCGGCGCCCTTATCTGCCCATCGCTCTTTACGGCTACACGTCTTCTTTCTCCCGTTTTTTTTTTTTGATACATATTTATGAAATGAAACTTCATTTATTGTTCCACAAATAAACAGGGATGGATGGATTTTTTTTTTCAAAGTGGGGCGGGATAAATATGCGAGAAATTTTATTTACAAATAGCCAATTAGGCTTTTAAAAACTCGCTCTTTATTGTACGGTAGCGTGGGCCGAAAAAAATCATTTTTTTTTTATTTCGAAGTTGTAATAGCGAGAAAAAGTTGCGAATTATGTAGACAAAAAAAAAATTATCAAAATTGGTTGGGCATGCCTTCCGGATGGATGTGCCTTAAAGTTTGACAAAATATGAAAAAAAAAACTTATTTTTTTAAAATTTTTGAATTCACACCATAATAAAACACAATATTCTTATGTTCAAAAATAAAAATTCTGTAACTATTGCGATTAAAAAAATCTGGTGTGACTGGTCACACAGCACACAACTTTCTCTTACCTTTGGTAATCGAAAGTTGTCTTTTGTACTAGACACCAGAGGTTTTTTGCGATTAATATATAAGCAATTTTGTTCTAAAACTTTTGATTTTTAGAGGCCGGGCCCTTTGGCCTGAGGTAAAAACGGAAAAATAAAAAAGAATTTAACGAAAATTTGTCTTTGAGAGGGCCGGGCCCCTCGGGGCTGTGGTATATCCAGTATTTTAAAAATATTTTTGTGTATGGGGGGGAGGTATTTGAAAATTAGTTCGCCCCCCCCCCGTCGAAAAAAAATATTTCTATTTACGCCCCAGTGGTGTACTTTTTTCATATTTATCAAATAATAGCTCAAACCGTTTTATAAAAACCCAAATATCATTAAGAATTAAGTAAATATTATTTCATTTATCATTCCTTTATTCTTGTCTCATTTAGTCCTATTTATTTATTTATTTTTTGTAACAATGTCAACTCCGGGATTAAATGAAATAATTTGCAACAATAAAAATCAAAGAATATATTATAAATTTTTTTTTTATCGCGATGTGTAAAATTTCAGATCTCTAACTGATCGAAAAAATTGAAGTAATTGTCAAAACAAACAAACAGAAAAAGCATCGAAAATAAGTGTTTAAAATTCATTATTTAAATAATTATTATTTTTTTTAAACAAATATGAGTGAATATATAAATATATAATAACTTTAATCTTCTTAAATGTTTATATAAATTTCAAATAAATAAAAGCCTTCTAAAATAAGTACGAGTTCATTGAAAATTTTTCAATTATTTTTTTTTCTATTTAAAAAATTGTTTTTAAATAATTAACAGTATTGGATCAAAAACAAGTAAAGCAATAATGTTGAGAATACCGGGAGCCCTGATCAAAAGGGCTTGACTTCATTAAACCGCAAAAGTTGGACGCTCTACTTTTCTATAATAATGTTTATTATTATTTCATATATGGCTTTTATTTTTATCAAATAATTTACTGGCGGAGGATAATTAGTCTTATCAAGTGGAAAACAGAAGCGATTAATTATTTTCTAAAATATTAGGGAATTTTATATTCCTTTGTTGTTCACTATCAAAAGAATTCGCTTTCCCTTTAAATTGATATTTTTTTCCTACCCTTTATTGTATTAATTACAAATATTTTTAATTAATGTTTTAAAGCGACGAAAGAGTTTATATTAATTTTACGCATCATGAAATAATTTATTTAATAATTTAAATTTATTTAATAAATTTCTAATTATAAAATTTCTTTAAATTTTGCCTTATATTCTATTAAAACGCATAACAGACGACATCCAGGCTTCTAATACTGAAGTATTATTAAATAAATTAAATTATTATAAATCAAATAGAGAGCAAAAGTCAAAAATAAAATAAAGGAGACGAAGAAGTGAGAGATAAAAACATAACTTATTTACACTTTGAACGATTTTACATCTTCATGTCCGTTAAAACATCTTCTTCTTCTGTCCTCGCCTTATTCCCGTAATGCGGGGTCGGCGACTCATTACCCTGAGTGATTACACTTGGGATCAAACAGATCGAAATAAAATTTTCCTAATCGTCATTTTAAACAACTTTTATTTAAAAATATTACTAAAGAGCTAAAAATGTCACTTTAAGGTGCGCGTCTCGAAAAGCCATTAGAAGATCATTCACTACCGAGTTACTCGAGGCGGCAAGAGATGGCGTTAGTTTTGCCCATAGGAATACAAGAGATTTATTCCATTTCATTTTAAAGATTCCAGCTAATTAATTAAGGGTAAAAAATTAATTATTTTTTAACACAATGATTACTAATTTAATTATCTATAAGATATAGAGCGAATTTTTAAAAAATACCTTTTAATTAATGCGATTAATCTAAAAAAAAAATTATTTTTTCGAAAATCAAAAAAAGGGCTTCTATAAGTTGTAGATATTTTAAATAGCTTTAATATAAAAAAAATTTGAGGTCGATAGCTTCAAAATTGTGGCCGCTGGAAACTCCCAAAATTAGCACCCCGAGACGCGCACCTTAAAATAAAAGCCGGCGTCAAAAAAAAAAAAAATTCCAAGACATATGCAGCCCAAATTTATTTATTTTTTGCTTTTCTCTCTATTTTGATTGGTTAGTTTAAAGAATCAATAACAAAAAAATTTATTTAATTATAGTATGATTTGGGAAGAGTTAAATTCCTTTTATAAAGAAATATTTTTTTTTTCCGCCTTCTTTTTTCTAAATCCCTTATTCAATCATAAAATAACGAATAGACAAACTTTATTGGTTGTAAATTAAGCAATCACAATTTTTACATTCTCTTACCTATATATATAGGTATAGACAGAGAGAGAGAGTATTGGAATCATGTAAAACAAGATTTTGATTGAAATACACGTTTTAGCGAATTTTGAGAAAATCGAAAAAAAAAACTGAAAAAGTACATCAGTAAAGTACTAGTACTCTTTGGCGAATTTTATTTAAAAGTGATGACCAACAGACAGACACACATAGGCTACAGACAGACAGACCATTTTGCGGGACACTTTTTTTGACTCTGGAGATCTCAAAACGTGTATTTCCATCCAATTTTTTGACATGAATCCAATACTTTCTCTCATGTATTAACATATATAGGTAAGAGAAAATAAAAATAGGCTTAACTCAAAACTATCTTAAGGTGGATGAAATTTAACAAATAATTGAATAAAAAAATTATTTTGAATCATAATTAAATAATTAAACAAGTCAACAATAGCAGACCCTTCGTAAACATAATAATTTGATTGATAGAAACGTTTCTATTAATAAAAAAGTTAAATCAATTTTAATTAATATAAAATTCCCGTTTCAAACATGTGAAATCTTAATTGATTTTTAAATAATATATTTTTTTTTTAAGCTTGCTTTAAAAACTATATGGCTATATCAATAATTTAAGGCCATTGTTTTTGGAATATGCAAACGATGTATCTTTATTTGCATATTTTTCTGCATTCCCGTCGCAAAGCCACTTCAATCGATCTCCAATTTGATCTAAATAAGTTTCAAGTGCTCTCAAGAATCTAAACAGAGAACCAACGCCCTTTGGTTGAAGGGAAAGAGAGAGAAAGAGAGGGGTGGTGAGCAAGAGAGAACAAATCTAAATCTAAGAGAAAAAAAATTATATTATTTCCTGCGATTAACGTTGAGATTAAGATTTAAAAAAAGTACAAATGGTTTGATTAATTTCAAGATTTTTCAATAAAAAAAAATTTAAAGAGAATATTGTATTGCAGGGAGATAAAATGGCCTTTTTTGGAGAATTTATTATTAAATTTGAGCTCCAATAACACTATTAAAAATTTTCAAGGGATATTCATAAACTAGTAAACGAAGTCTGTTACACAAACTGCGTATGAATTTTACATTCGGGTATATGAAAACTTCATACAGGCCGTACTAAAAAATGAACTTTTATAAATCAATTTATTAAAAGTTTCATAAACGAGTACACGGGATACACTAGTTAAAAAAAAAATTGTACCTAGAGAGGTTTGAACTCGAGCTCTTGAATTCTTCCCTTCATATATGAATTTGTACGACGCCTTTACCATCTCGACTACTTATTTTGTTAAGAAGTTTTATAATCCGTATATTTCGGATTATTTAAAAGCAATCCTTCAGCAGCTGCGGAAAAACATAATAACAATATGAGTTACAAGAGACAATTACGTTGTTACAATATTTGTTTTTGTTTTTTAAAATTTCAATCTAACTCACACCATGAAAGCAAATAAAGGTAGACATAGCATTAATTTTTACCACTATTTAATAAATGCTAACGCTTTGGCTTTAAAGTTTTTGTATACAGAATAGCTGAGGCAAGGAAGTGTTAAAATGAATTAATGTTGTTTACAGATATTAAAAGTTAACGTTTTTGCTTGGAGAAATAAAATGTAACATTTTTGTAAAATTACAACGTTTCGGTCTCTCATTCTGTGGCTTTCTTTAGGTACAATCCAGTTAATATTACAAAGGTTGTTACAGATTGCTACAAAGATTGTCACAGATGTAACAACCTTCGTAATTTCAACTGAATTGTAACTGAAGAAGGCAACAAAATGAGTGAGCGAAACGTTGTAATTTTTACAAATAAACCACGGTTAAACAGAAAATCAAATTCTTTTATTAATGATAACAATTGGGAAAGCCTAAACTCGGAATATTCGTGAAGTGTTACAAATTTCAACGTGATTCGATCCCTAATTAAGGATTTTATTATTTCATATTATGTGGTTTTATAGAGTGAGTTAGAAATTCGAAATATAAGGATTATAAAACACCAAAATTGATTTTTATTTACTGCCGAAAATAAAATGATAAAAAATACTAATTATTGACAGAACCGATACAAAATTTTAGTTAGACGTAAAGGAGTGTGTTTCGTTATGATTATACAATAAATATTTCTTAGATGAAGTAATCTTACGTATTCCTTAGCAAAAAGAGAAATATATAAGACGCGGTTCACATTTCTGCAAAAACTATAATTTGTTAAAAACGGGACAAAATTGACATTTTTATTAAATCGACGGTACAGCCGAGAAATATGAAAAAAAGATACTGTCCCGTTCAAAACGGTATCTAGTTATATTTCGCCTATCTTACAAAACTTATTCCAGGAATTTAAAAAAGATTCTATAATACTCCAGAGGTCTACTCGGTTTTATGTTATAAAATTTTATTTAATTCAAATCAACGCTCACCACTTGAAACAATTAAAAGAAGAACAATAAGCGGAACATCAAATGAAGGGATTTTAATTCCTCTCCGTTTATTTAGAGCCACTTTACTCTCCGTTACAATTAAAAGGAGATATCAATGCCCGCAATAAAGATTAGAAAAGCAATCGACATTGATTTTTTCCGTACAAGAAGAATTGATTAAATTGAGGATAAAATCGATGATTCTTGAAGATGAAGAAAAGTTAACATTTATTCAATGTATTAAGAAAAACTAGAAAAATCGTATAATATTTCAGAACGTAATGATTTAAGATTATTATTAACTAATTTTGCAATTAAAATTAAATGTAATAGAAAAGCATCAAAAGCCAACCATCGCTTTAAATTTTCAAAAAATTAAATCATAATTCAATAAAATTGGAAAAAAATGTGTAATAAATTATTGTTATGTTAATTGAAGTTTCATAATTTCAGACCAAATAAGAAAAAAACTGGTGTGAGAGCACAAAAATTTCTCTTGAAAAGTTGTGTTTTGTGCTTGTTACACCAGGTTTTTTTGTGTTAACATATATTTAGTTTCTACCGATATATTAGAATTCAAGATGTAAAATTTATAAACAGAAATACATTTATATTTTGTTATCATGGCAACCTATCTTTCCTATGAAGTACAAGAGTAAAGTGGTCTTCAAACAATTTTGAGAGCAAAATGAGAATATACATTCTAAAGAGCATCTAAAAAATAATTGATTTATGAAGTTTAATCAAAATCGTTAGAGCAAATTTTGAGAAAATAGAAATAAAATGAAAAAGTACTTAAGTAAAGTGCTAGAAATTTTTGGCCGATTTTGTTCAAAAGCTTATTGTAACTGTCCGAGAGGGTACTTGACTTAAATATAAAATTCCAACCTCCTAGCGCTTTTTGTTTTTGAGATATCTTGTTCCCTGACAAACAGACCCAACTCAAAATGTGTATTTCCATCAAAATCTCAATTTTTGAGATGAAACCAATACTTTCTCTATAGGCCTATATACATGTATTATAATATATATAGGCAAGAGAAAGTAAATAGATTGGGAACATCTGGCTGAAATTCTTTTATTAGCTTTCTTCTCTTTTTTTTTTTATTTAAATTTTCCTTATAAATATTAATTTAGATATATACATATATAATTTATTTTAATTATAAGAACAAAAGAAGAATTCTTTTGATGCTAACTGAAGAGGATGTTAATAATTTCGATTTAATTATTTATTGTTTGTTTTATTTTCTTTGTTTTCCGTTTTGTAAAAGGAGTTGAGAATAAATCAGAACCCAATATTTCGGCCCGGGCACTTGAGATTCCAGTTGAGATTACTCCGCGGTTCAACAAGGAATGCAATTCCAACAGTCGGTTCGACGCTTTTTTTTTTTTTTGTTTGCTTTTTTTCCCTACGTCACGATCGAAAATGTGTCAAGGATTTGTTTGACATCGGCACCCCAAGCCAAGGCACCTTATTTAATGTATAAAATTCTAAATAATCCAATTGAATCACGAACTGTGCCAATAAAACGAAATTCCTTATCGAGAGTTAATATAACCATCCATCACTAATTCGGATCCATTTATTTTTGTTGATAAAAAAAAAAAAAAATAAATAAATAAATTTCTCTTTATCGAAAAAGAAATGAACTAAATAAAAATATCGGAATCAATTTTTTCAACCTAAATAGATAAACTGACGAGTTTGTTATTAAATTAAAAAAAAAAATAATAATAATTAAAAAAAACTTAGTTAAAAGAATACAGTAGAACCTCGCTTAACGAGCACCTCTCATAACGAGTAATTCGCATAACGAGCAAAACAAAAACAAATGTAAAAAATTAACTTGCTTAACGAGCAAAGTGGCGAGGAGAGGGGGAATTCCCGGTTTGTGCGCATGTTATTTTTCCAAGAAAGAAAACACTTGTTTCCTTATTTTACGCCTCTGATTCTTATATATAAAACGCCAACGTAAATGTCAGATGTATGTCCGTCATGGGAGGTGTCAGAGGGGGAAATTAAAAACTTTAAAATTTTGCATCAAATAGAAAAAACACTTTTTTAGACTCACGCGACCTCAAAACGTTTATATCCATCAAAATCTCGACATCAAATTTTTGACATGATCGCAATACTTTCTCTTTATTTATTACATAAATAGGTAAGAGAAAAAATCAATTTCTTATTTTTTCTATCATCAGTTTCTATCGAAGTTCAAACCCTCCTTCAAAATATTTTTAAATCAAGAGCCATGAAGGATTATTCCCATTTATTTTAACAAATCCCAATTACAAAAACAAACAAACAAAAACCATAACAAGAAAAACAAAACAACACAACACAGAAACGTTTATTCATTCATGGCAAAATCAGATACCCTTTAAATAAAATACCAGGTATATGTATATACGAAAAATATCAATGAAAAAATAAGTAAAGAGGGAGGAAATAACGAGATCCAAACCCCGCGCCTTCCCCTTAAATACTAAAATAAATAAATAAAAACATAGAAAAATTAAACTTTTATAAATTATAAAAATTTTGAGACTATTTTTTTAATTATTTATTTTTTGGAGGAGGTGAAGAGAGTTTGGATAGTTACCCCCAACCCCACATATAAAATATTTTTACTTTCTCGTACCCTATATGAACCGTGTTATTCAATGGTGTGTCAAAGACCAAAAAATTCAAAATTGAGTTAAGCATGGAATATTGTTTCAAATGCTTTAATTAATAGTATTTTTTATGAAATATGTCCTAAAAAAATTTATTTTTAATGTAAAAGCATAAAATTATTTTTACAATATTTCAATGCAGGATTTTACATTTTTCAATAATGATTTATGTACTTAACATGTTGTTTCGTAATACTTAATTTGAAAAGAACAATTTTTCATTTATGCGTCAAGTGCAAGACATCGTAAACAACTATACTCTTGAGATATATTGTTGCGTTTATGCCCTAAGTATTTTCAATTATGAACACCGCATCGCTATTGTTTAGAGGTATTTAATATAAAGTCAAGAAAATATTAATTTTATTTATTTCAAATTTATATATTCAATACACCATTACTATATTCCATTTGTTGAAATTTAATACAAGTATTTCATAACCTACAAAAATTATAATTCATTTTTTAATTTCTTTTAGCCTAATTCTATAATGTTTTCTATCTTTTTCTATGAACTATATATATATATTTTCCAATTAACAATAAATTAATATCGTTTAATTGCGTTTTAACCAGTGTGATTTTAACAACCAATAAAAAGTTATTTACCAAATAATATTATATATATTTTTTCCCCTTAAATAAAAAAATCATTTTTTTTTTGAAAAATGAGAAAATTTTCTCTGAATTCGTAGACGTCAAAATTTAATTTTTTGATATTATTCCTGATAATGAAAATGAAGATGAGGATGAGGATCAGTGCGATTTCGAAAAGACAACAAAATAAATAATATTAGGTTAGGGTTAGGTTGAAGTGGCCGTAATATTAAGTCTATTTCATTATTATAACTTTGATTTTCTGTTTCCAAGCAATTTATTCAGAAATTAATTGATGAGAAAATTTTGTTATCACTTTGTATTTAATTTTAAAATATTAATACTATTTAAAATTGATGAATGTGATTTTGATAAAAAGTTTCTATGCTACTAGTATTAAATATAAAGAGACTTTGAAGCATTTTTGCAAATATAATTGGACTTAGAGAATTTTTCAATCATGGGTCAATGGACTTTGAAGCATTTTTTACAAATATATATCGCACATAGAGAATTTTGTAAAAATAATTTTTTATATTTTATTTTTTTCCTCTAAATTGGTCATATTTTTAGAGGTATTTATGAATATTTAATAAGTATTTACTTGCACAATTGACAAAAAAAATGATATATAATCTAATAAAAACAATTTAAACAAAAAACTTTAATGTTGATTTTCTCTAAACTCGATATTTGGTCTTTGACACACCATTGAATAACAGGGTTCATATATGAAAGTATTGCGATCATGTCAAAAATTTGATGTCGAGATTTTGATAGATATACACATTTTGATATCCTCTGATTTCAAAAAAGTGGGTCCCGCAAATTGATCTGTCTGTGTGTAACGATTTTAAGCATGAAGGAATTCAGCTACCGGATTGAAATTTTATATTTAAGTTAGGTACCTTCCCGGACACTTAAAATAAGTTTTTAAATAAAATCCGCCAAAAAGTACTAGACCTAGTACTTTACTGATATACTTTTTCAGTTTTTTTTTTAGAATTTCTCAAAATTCGCTTTAAACGATTTAGATTAAATTCAAAATTGAATTATTTTTTCATGCTCTTTAAAATGTATATTCTCATTTTGCCCTTGAAATCTTTTGAAGGACACTTTACTTTTGTATACTTCATAGTAATAAGTTAAGACTTTTCAGATTTTCGATTTTCTCAAAATTCGCTCCAACGATTTTGATTAAAATTCAAAAACCAAGTATTTTTTATATGCGCTTTAAAAAGTATATCAGTAAAATTTTTCGTGAAAATTGTTTGAAGTACACTTTACTGATGTATTTCAGATTTATGAAATGCAAGTGGTCAAGTTTGGAACTACGATGCTATGGGAAACTAAATATATCTCGAGACAAAAAAATCTGGTGTGACAAGCACAGTTGCCGAAGGGTAAGAGAAAGTTGTGTTGTGGGACCATTCACACCAGATTTTTTAATTAATTTTTGGAATTACGGAAGGGAGGGTGGGTTTGGACCCCCTTATCCCCTCTCCTGACTTATTTGATTCATTCATATTTAATTCTTCAGATTTTTGATTATTGCAACATTTGAATACTGTATTGTTTGAGTGTTTAATTTTTTTCACCTACACTGAATATACATATACTTTATTTAAATGTTAGCTGATTTTGACATGAATGAATATTTTATTATTTTTTTATTTATTATTACTAGACTTAAAACAAAAATGTTGTTTTCAATATCGAATGTAAATTTAAATTTCTCACCCTATCAAGGAATTACTATCAGATATTATCTAACTGGTGCAGTAACAACCTGTTCACATGTATGATATGTTCATCAATTATCCATTATAATTGATCAGCACAATCTTGTAATTATCAATCATTAAATACTTTTAGGTGTTTTATCTTTAATCATACTTGACGAAATGATGTTAGTTGACGAGATGCATTTCAATTGCATTAAATCAGTAATTGGATGAATTGAATGAACCCGAACGAAAAAAAAAACATCCAAACCAGAAGAGCTTATTCTTTCGTTTTAAATTTTATAAACATTTTTAAAAGAGTTTCTCTGATCTGGGAAAGCATGCAGTAATTTTTTAATACAATTAAAATAATGTAATTAAGAGGCGTAATTATATTTTCAAAGACCATTACAAGCACTTGACATGTACAAAACAGGCATTTATAAGGGAAAAAGCGGAGGAAAAAAAAAACATTAAAAAGTCAAGTATAAAAATAATCCGTTGTAGACATCAAGGGAATTTAATAATCTTATAAAATTAGGTTACTTTTTACTTTTTTTTATAGTGATGAATGTAGAATTAATTTTATAACCTGAACATATTCAATCAAAGAATGATTAATTATGAAAAGACTGGTCTCACAGAACAAACTTTCTCTTACCTTTGGTAATTGAAAGTTGTGTTCTGTCCTTGTCACGTGCCAGGGTTGTGCCTAACTTAAATATAAGGATGTGGCTATTTGCACATACTGTATGTGCACCTAATTGGCTATTTGCACACATTGTATGTATAAGTAACAACTTGTTCATGGCTCAAAATGACCCCGGACCAGCCTATTTTGGAAATTTAAATAACTTGGTGTCCACTAGACTATTTTGATAAAATTTTGAATTTAAGCTCTGAGTAGAAAAAGAATCTAAAAAACTTCACATATTTGACTTTTATACATACTGCGCTATTATTATATTGAGAAGTTAATGGCTTTATATTAGATGAGTAAATGAATTTGCGTCTTTTTTAAGCTAAATACAGTACAGTATAGTTACAAATATATAAAATTCAGTGAAAATTAAAATTAATAAAAAATAAAACCATTAATGAGAAAACCAAAAATAAAGAAAAATTAATTTTTGTTTTCTGCTTTATTCAACGATACTCTCGACGTTTCGGACGATTCTTCCGCCCCTCAAAACATTTAATTTTATTTTCCTCGATTTTAGAGGAAAAACTACTCCTGACATAGGTGCGAAAAATATCGATGACATCTTAGTTGTGACTGGTCGTACAGCACACAATTTTCTCTTACTTTCAGTAATTTAAAGTTGCATTTTGTACTTGTTTACCAGAATATATATACAAATCAAATTTTTAAGTAGGGCCTATTAATTTTTGAAATTTCATATTAAAAAAAAAATTTAATTTCCAAAAAATGTATGTCCTGATGAAGAACGGAATAAGCGGCCGAAACGTCGACAGCATTAAATTTATTTATTCTCATCTAATATAATACCAATTTTAATTATCATTACTATATATAAAACACTAGACATTCACTTCCGGTGTATGTTAATGTAAACGCTGATTGGACAGAGTCAGAGGTGGGGGAGTCAGAGAGGGAAATTTAAAACTTTGAGTCTTCGACGAGCAATCGCAAAATTTCCAAACAGTGAGCAAGAATAATTTTTTTTTTTTTTTTTTTTGAAATGGGTGCATAAGGTCCGAAGATCTATAATGACCAATAGTCACATGCAGCCAGGAAGAAAATAAAAACAAAAGGAGAAGCATAAAGGGGAAACTCAACTGCGGGAACTGAGAAGATGCCTGTTGAGGTTAGACTTGAAAGTCTGAAGATTGTAGGTTTTGGGGAAGATAGACGCAGGGAGCTTGTTCCAATCACGGGAGGTCATGGGGACAAAGGAAGAATGAAATTGATTTGTTCTGTTAGTCGTTTTGATTTGATCCATTTGCTTTATTTGATGCATTTACTCCCCGAAGGCGAGCAACTGGGTCCAGGGGATACAGGGACGCCGAAGGCGGGCGGACTCATTTTGAGTTAACAGCAAGTTATTGCATATACATACAGTATATGCAAATAACCATTTACTTGCACATACAGTATGTGCAAATAGCCTCATCCTATATCCATCAAAATCTTGACATGGAATTTTTGACATGATTTCTCTCTATATATTTCATATAATAAGAAGTAAGAGAAAGTAAAAATAGGTTATAATAAAACGTAAAATCATTTTTAAATGATATAGAAATAAAATAAAATACTTATAAAGATAAGAGAAAGTAACAAAAAAAAAAGTAAAAAGAATAGACTTTTAATTAATATTTAATCGGATAAACTTACATAAAAAAAGTTATTCAAGATATTTTTTTAAATTCTCTTTTAATAATAATTTTATAATTAATATGTATCAGTTAAAATATTATAAAGTTAAAATCCTCTTATTTCATATTCTTTTCTCTCTCTCTCTCCTATCTTTACTTCCCACTCTTTTTCTCTATCTCCCAATAAAAGAGAGAGAGAGAGAAAAAAAGAATGAAATTCTTCGTCATGTAGATTTTTCTTAGGGAGGAATTTAGAAGCAAACAGTCTTGAACTAAGTATTCGATTATCTTAATGCTCGCAACATCAAAAGTCCTCCTACCTCCTTCTCTAAGCAACATCCATGACAAAGAATTTTTTACGACGATTTTTTTTTTAGTAGGGAGGGAGGGGGAGAAGTAAAGCTATTGGATGTCGATAAAATGAAGAATGAATGAATGAGTTTTTGACTAAACATAGACTCGAACTCAAGACTTCATTCCTTTAGTAGTCAATCTATTTTTTTTTTTTACGTGAAGTAAATTTCATCAAAGTAATGGAATTATAAATGAATACATTTAAAAAAAAGCAAACGTTTGGGGTCGTGGGACCACCGCCAGGAACGAAGTTCCTCACGCCCTTTCTCTTTATTTAATATGAATATTATTTAAAAAAAGAAAGAGATAGAAAGAGAAGGGTAGGCGTGGCCTCGCCAAGGATTCGGCTAGCCTCGACTTTTTTGTTACGTGAAGTTTTCTGCCAATTCTCCCTAACTTCATTCCAAAAATTATTTTTTAAATATATTTATTTCACTTTGGGCTGGCGATATTTTTACAATTGAAAGTAAAAAATCTGGTATGACAGATTTTTTTGTGTCGACATATATTTAGTTTAAAATTCAAAATGTAAAATTTATAAACATGTAAAATTATTTATATTTTGTTACTATGACAAAAATTTTTCAATTAAAGTACAAGAGTAAAGTGTGCTTCACAAGATTTCAAGGATAAAATGAGAATATACATTTTAAAGAGCATCTAAAAAATAATTGATTTATGAATTTTAATCAAAATCGTTGAATCGAATTTTGAGAAAATCAAGAAAAACTAAAGGTCCCTGGGGAAAAGTGCATCAGTAAAGTACTAGTACTTTTTGGCCGATTTTGTTTAAAAACTTATTTTCAAGCTTCAGAAGGGTGTCTAACTTAAATATAAAATTTCGACATCCTAGCTCCTTTCCTTCTTGAGATATTTTGTTCCCAAACAGACCATGTTGAGGGACCCACTTTTTTGGACTCTAGTGACGTTACCAATTTAGGTAAAACTTTACCATTATCATTTTCTAGCCAAAAGCCAGCCAACTTTTAGGAGGTTCGGCCGAAAGAAATGAAAAAAATTGTTTTTTGCGGCCACCCTAATATTCATGTATAATAAACCTTATAATAATACTTAAATTAATTGTGTATATTTCCTATTATGTACGTCATACAAATTAGGAAAATTATTAATTATTAAACAAACAAATTTTCTTTGAAATTAATTAACTCTTATAATGAATTTTAAATTAAATAAATATTAACTTTATTATAAATTAAATATTTATTAAAAACAAAGACAAATATGAAATTAGATTTAAAGATAATCATAATAGAATTATTGAAGTAGAATAACTTTATTTAAAGAGTGCCTTGGAAGCGTTAGCTTACTTTTAATACGCATAAGCGGATACAATGGGGGCGGGGTAAAGGGAGTAATTACCCCGCCTCCGAGATTTGAGAAAAATATTTTTTTTGGATTGAGGGTAGAATTACCCCCTCAACAATAATAAAAGAAAAAAAAATAGTTGGCAAATTTGGCGAGATAAGTTTATGTTTATGATTGGACAGAATTGCGTCCCCTGGACTCGAACTAGAACCTCACGCTTTTGTGCCTGGCTGACTAATTTTATCCTAGGCCGCCGACCTAATAAACATCTCGCATCCGCCCGCCGCAAAATCGTGGAGGTCCTAGTTCGAGTCCAGTGGGCGCAATTTTGCCCAATCATAAACACAAACTCATCTAGCAAATTTGCTATCTTATTGACTAGCTAATCAGCCAATCATGGAAAATATTCAATCTTTTTCAAACAAAGCACTACCTAGTTAAAAAAAAAAAAATAAAGGGTGCAATCTTTAGCTAAAAATCATTCTTTCTAATCGTATATTCAAAATAATTATACCTTATCGGAGTCATAATTATAGACCTCATTTTGAATTAATTATTTATTAAAAATATAAATATTGTAAAATGTTTCGAATAGTTATTCTGCAGTCGTTTTCAAGTACTTTGCACTTACTCCGACCCAAGGGAACTAACTGTTACGTGCATTTTATATACAACGACTCAGCACCATCTACTGTCATTCCTATGAAGTTATATACAAATTTTCGCGCCATCTACAGTCATTCCAATGAAGTTAAAAAACGAAGTTGAAAACTACTGCAGAATAAGCAGTCGAAACGTTGTACAATATTTATATTTTTAATAAATAATTAATACAAAATGTGGTCTAATATTAAAAACCTCATAATAATAATAATAATAATACAATCCACAAAAGCTTTAATAAACATAAATATACCTCTTCAGACAGAGGTGTTATTCGAGCCGATAACGAGTAATTTTTCATGTGTTTTTATCCAACTATTTCGTACATCCCTCCCTACTCGATTCCTATCTACATGCATTGTAAGATGTTGTCACGTCAAAAAATATGGTTTATATTAAGTTGGTTTCCATTTTTATATAAAATTATATTCCCTTTAAGAAAGGAAATAATGTATGCCTTATTCTATATTTTATAAAATAAATTAAGTAAAATTTTTAATTTAATTAATTAATTAATACGTATTTTCGAAATGTGTCTTTTTTGGCATGAAGAGAATGGATTAGCTCTGATATGATTATCCTTTAATATTGTGAAAATGAAACAAACATAGATGTTTTTGTTTGTTAGCATTATCAATAAGTCAATTAATGTCAGCTGTAGGCAAATAAATTATCTTTTTTAGCCCACTTGATATGTTGCTTGGCTGATGCATTAATGAGCCCTGTACTCGTCATGAGTGTTTGGGAGTCATCAAGTTGATGACCCCAAGCCACATCGCCCTTTGAAGCCCATCTGTCTCAATATCCTGGTCTAATGGAATAATAATTTGCCAAAAAGCATATAGAATGTCCATAGATTTCAATTTATTATTTATTATTCAATCAAGTTTAATATTATATTAAATGATTTACGAACCGTCTACCTTAAGGCAGCTTGTTGTCAAAATCGATTGGAACAGAAAACGATTTGTGTGTGGGTATGTGTACTTTTCCTTCTTTTTTTTTGGAAAATATTCATTCACTTGGGACAAGGCGATGATTTGTGGCCGGAAATGAATTAGCGAGATATATTTTGATGGATTTTAAAAAGAAAAATAGCATCAACTTGTCTTTGGTTAGGATTCCATTTTTCATATATAATAGAGTGAAATAAAAAAAAAATAAATAAATAAAAATAATATGATGAGTTTGGTTGAAAAGGCATTTGTGATTACAATAAATTTGTATCAATAATAACTATTGTTATAAATCTCGTAAATTTTTTTATAACATCGTTAGTTCTTATCATTTTAGTATCTAATAAATAATGAAATGTCTTCAGAATAAACCGAAAAAAGAAATGCCCCGGGCAGTGAACTCTAAGTAAACCGGAAAGGCTTTTATTTGAATATGTTTCATTTTAAATGTGATCGGATTTTATTTAGGGAAAGCTATTCGATTATTTTTGCTAAGAGATGGCGTTAAAAGCGTTCCGATCAGAAAGCTTCTGTTGAACTGTTGGATAGTCAGCTACCTCTGTTATTAAACTAACTAAAGATATCTCTTACCATTCAAAAGATATAGCCAAAAATCGAAAGAAACTTCAAAAAAAAAAAAAAAAAAATTAAAAAATTTGTTCCATTTTTAGATAAATTATAAAGGGCTTAAATAACGGTTGAACAGATTCAAAGTGGGCTCGATTAATAGAAAATTTAATGTAGATTATAAAAAAATAAATCACATCTAAGTCATTGATATCTTTTAAAAGATATGGCCATGAATACGAAAAAAATTAATCAGAAAAAATTTTGTATCACACGCCAAGCTGCTAAACATTGTCGTAGATTACTGCAAAGGGACTCATTTTTTTTTTCAAATTTAATGTAGAATTTGATATTATTTATAATTAATTTAAAAAATGACAATTATGTTTGAGATATATTTTTAAGATAGATATCTTCTGATCTTAAACGAATATCTTCACAAAGTCACCAATCTTAGCTATTCCACGGTATTATTTAATCTTCATACGTGACCTTTTCAACTCAAATGCAGAACAAGGGCGTTGCTACCGCTATATATCTCTATATATATCCATAGTTCTACCCACTCCCGTTGGATTGCAGAGTAAACATTCTAGTTTCATGATTTAACTGGAGAAATAAAACAGTAAAAATTTGTCAAAAATCGCCATATATTTGCAAATATTTCGGCCGGTCTAACGCCTGGCCATCTTCAGTGAAGGATATAGTTATTTGGCGATCCTTCGTCTGGTGTCTTAAACTTTTGCATGAAGAGAGGAGGGTAAGACGAGCATTCAAGTGTTCGTTCTCGTCTTCCCCTCCTCTCTTCATGCAAAAGTTTAAGACACCAGACGAAGGATCGCCAAATAACTATATTCTTCACTGAAGAAGGCCAGGCATTAGGCCGGCCGAAATATTTGCAAATATTTGTAAATATATGGTGTAAGGCGATTCCTGAGAAATTTTTGTTATTTTATCTCCCGTTAAATCATTCTTTGAAACCATCAACAATTCATATTTCTAGTTTCATAATTTAACTTGACCAAATTTTTGTTTTTCAAGACTCATGTTCACATGTTTGTATTGATTGCTGTACATCATGTTTTTTAATAATTAAAGTATGTTTAATTTGATAGGCCATTCAATTTTTCATTTATAGGCAAGGGTCCTTGATCGACCCTTTGTTTGGATTATACTAATTATAATGCTGTTAAGACTGCTTTTTTTCCAAACTTACTCTCAGATTTTTTCATTATTAATCTTTTAAAAAATCATCAAATATGATATATTAAAAAAAAAAAAAAATTAACAAACTGTTATTAAAACATAAAAAAAAGCTTTCGAAAATCAATAGGGCAGCTCTGGCTGGCCAGACGCTACATTAAACTGAATGGGAGTTTGGAAAGCTTTGTTGGCTGCATTAATCAATGTCATAGGCGACTAATGACATTAAATGACATCGCTAACGAGCGCCATCTACCAGCCGGCAAATTAAAATAGCCAACTCATAATCATCATAGTATAGTACTGTCCGGTTCCGGGTTCGAACCCCAAGTCTATTTAGTTGACTTTACTATCGACTCGCCTCTCTTTCTCTTATTCTCGAGGGAATCCCCAACCGGAAATCCGAGATACTCAGTAAGCCATGCAACTACTCAACCAAAAGGTGTTTCCTTTCTATTTGCAGAAATCTATATATACTGGCGTATAATACCCTCTCTCACTCTATTCTTTACATTCAACAATAAAAATAAAAATTTTATTAGAATTCTAAAGCATTTTACTTTTTTATATATCTGCCCAAAAGAAAGTGTTTTATTTCATCATAATTGATAAATACCAATATCAGAGATACATACATTTTTACTTTCTCTTACCTCTATATTTGTTAATATATAGAGAGAGAAAATATTGGTTTCATGTCAAAAATTCGATGTCGAGATTTTGATGGATATATATGCTTTTTGAGGTCCCCTGAGTCCATAAAAATGGTTTTCGCGACATGGTCTGTCTGTGGGTGGGTGTGTGTTCAATTTTAAGCATGAAGGGATTGAGCTATGAGGTTGAAATTTTATATTTAAGTTTTATACCCCCCTGGGTCGTGAAAATAAGCTTTTAAACAAATCCGGCCAAAGAGTACTAATACTTTACTGATGTATTTTTCAGTTTTTTTTTTTATTTTCGATTTTCTCAAAATTCGCTACAACGAATCAATTATTTTTTAGATGCTCTTTAAAATGTATATTCTCATTTTGCCATTGAAATATTCTGAAGACCACTTTACTCTTGTACTTCATAGGAAGGATAAGAGAAATGTTTGCCATGGTAACAAAATATAAATATTTTCCCATACATATAAATTTTATTTTGAATTCTAATATATCGGCGGAAACTAAATGTATGTCGACACGAAAAATCTGGTGTGACAAGCACAGACACAAATTTCGATTGCCCAAGGTAAGAGAAAGTTGTGTGCTGTGCGACAGTCACACCAGATTTTTTTGAGTATTGTCGGTTACTATCGAATTTTCGCCAATTTACTTTATATATAATTTATAAGTTTTATCAGTAAGATGACAAGTTAATTACTGATTCTTCGATCATGAAGGGGTTGAATTAAAATTCAAAAGGAAATTTAATTATTTATTCAGTCACAAGCCATAGAAATACGAAAAATGATGAGTTAATGCTGTATGATTTTATGATAACATAATAGAAAATTAGTAAAATGTTTATGATTTACATAAAGCCTATTCTGGATTATAAGAACAGCTTTTGACATGAATTTATATGCAACACATGCATGTAATAATTTGTTAATTGTATTCTAAATTTTGTAACATGTGGTCGCTTTATGTTAGAGTATAATAGGACAAGACAAAAGTTATAAAAAATGTTTTTCTATAATCATTATCATTATCATCTACATAAACAACAATTAAGTATATTTTTTCTTTTTACATAGGGAAAAGTCTTCAAAATTTTTTACATATGAGACGTTCAGAAGCCAATCCGATTAATTCCAATATTTTTTTTCAAATGTACAGTGAGGGACAATATTAAGTCCCACCCTTGTGTCTTCTACTTGTGATTATTTCATTGTTTTTAAAAAAAATATTATGAATGAATTCAGGAGATGAAAGAAACAGCATTAACAGCAATTCAGGAAGTTTTTTCTTTTGCAGGTTCTCAGGCAAACAGGTAATAAAGAAGACTTTATTTTAATTTGAAAATTTTAATGGAATAGACGACCAGTGTGCGCATTGTCCTGGTTTCGGCCACAAAGGACCATCGTCAGGCCTGTGAAAATAACATCAAATTGTCAACAGGGTACAGATCATAAGTAGAATGTACAATTTTGAAATATAAAGAATTTAAGATTGTGTTGAAAATATTTCAAAATTGTACATTCTACTTATGATCTGTACCCTGTTGATAATTTGATGTTATTTTCACAGGCCTGACGATGGTCCTTTGTGGCCAAAACCAGGACAATGCGCACACTGGTCGTCTATTCCATTAAAATTTTCAAATTAAAATAAAGTCTTCTTTATTACCTGTTTGCCTGAGAACCTGCAAAAAGAAAAAACTTCCTGAATTGCTGTTAAAAAATATTATATATTTTCTAATGGAAACTTTTTCAAACCTAGAAAATTTCCAATAAAGGTTTTCATTTTCTTTTATAAAAACAACTTGTGATTAACAAGTAGAAAACGCACTGGTGGGACTTAATATTGTCCCTCACTGTACATAAACACGTGTCTGAGTTCATAAAAGTAAATATTTTTCAGTGCCAAATACGACTAACTATCTAGTTTGATAGTTTGCCACTAGAATGCGCTATCTGCCTTGGCAACTGATCGTTTCACCACTTCTTTCAGTGGCCAATGTGATAAACTCCATATCTTCACACAGCTGATGTTTATGTTCGTGCAAGGTTCTATTTTTGCTAGTTATATTGTTATTGTAAGATTGTTATTGTTATGTTTTTATGATGTTTACTATTGTGTTACAATCAACAAGTACCCTAAAATGACTGAAGAAAGTTGTGAAAGTGACATTTTTAGAGACAACACGGATTCTAATCCGGACTTCATTCCAGGTTCGGATTCAAGCCTAGATAAAATACTGATACTTTAATAGATGAAAGCAGTGATTCTGATCTTTCTGATGTTGAGGTTAGGTTTAGCCCGGAGGATAGGCCTAACCCGGGGGGACAGGCCTAGCCCAGAGCCTGTAAGGGGCCGTAAACGTAAAAGAAACCCAGATAAATGGAAAAGGGCACGTCAAAGGACAAATAGATTTCTGGTAAAGAGTATAAAACAACAGTTCGTACTATTGCCGAAAAAGTATTCAGAGATAAACTCTGTAATTGTTCTATAAAGTGTAATGAAGAAGTAACAACTGATTAGAGACAAACTCTTTTCCAATAATTCTATAAATTAAATAATCATAATGAGCAAAACATATTTCTCAATGGTTGTATCAAATCAAGCAGTGTTAAAAGACATCGATCTACAAATCAATCGAAACCACCAAGAAGCCATAGCGAAGAAGGATAATGTTCAAGTTTGTAAAAAATATTTTTGAGAAACCTTTCAAGTTTCCGATGACCGAATTCACAGTTGTAGTATTAAAGATGATGTCACCTGTATTAAAGATAAAAGGGGAAGTTTAACCCCAGGAAATAAGGTTGACATAACAGATGCTGTTAAGCACATAAAATCATTTCCGGCACACTATAGTCACTATACCAGGACACACAACCCCCATAGAAAATATTTGAGCCCTGAACCTTACTATCAAGAAAATGTATGATTTATATGTCCAGTGGTGTGATGAAAACCAAAAATATCCTAGCTAGTGTACCTGACCCCCTAATGCGCTCCAGGATACGGTTCCACAACCTCACAGACGGTCCACGGGGACTCGGAATATAAACTTCACGCAGGAGTATAGGGAAAGCTGACCTGCTCAGGCTGCAATCTAGTTACTTCATAGAGCAATAGCGCTCAATTATGGGCGCTTCAAACGCATCCAAAGTTTGGAACTGTTTTATTATTAAAAAATTAATTAAAAAAAAATACATATAGATATTTTTTATTTTCATCGTAGAATTATTAGAGCAAAATCAAAAAAATTCATAAAGTTCTTCATTGATTTCACAATCATTATTATTTAATATTAGACTATATTAAAGTTCAATGCCTTCTCAACAAAATTCGCCTTTTAATCTATTGTCTTTAAGCGACATATTTTAATCCTCAAATTTCTTTACTCTTATCGATAAATTTTAGTTTTCATTATTTAAATTTGTCTACCATGAATCCGAAAGATTTGTTTGGTCCTTTCATTTTTGAATTATGGCATACCATAAAAAAGACTGTGCTGTGTAACTAACCATGACAATAATTTAAACACCATAGAGAAGATTAAAAAAATTGATCGTTTTATAAAAAATTATAGTCTTTTGCTCTTCTCTCTTTGGAAAAGGCTCATAAAAATCCATCCGCCATTTCGGTGCAAAATGACCTTTTATAAATATTCATTGAACGCTTTTATATTTGAGAAAGAAAAAAAAATAAAGGGATAAAATCAAGAAAGTTATAAAAAAATCCTTTTTTTTATACTCTTCTAATTTTTATCAATTTGAAAGCATGTGTATTATTAAAAAAATTTTAATTACTAACCATCTTTCATTAATGAAAAAAATTTTATGTGTGGAGAGAGAGAAAAAAAATAAAAAGAGATTAATAATATGTTGGCGTTGTAAGATTTAATATACTGTAGATTAATTAATTATTTTAAGATAACACATTTGCGAGATGAGTTTGTGTTTGATTCGGCAAAAATTTTCCCCCCTGGAGTCGAACCAGGCCCTTCACGCTTTCTCGGAATACCTCCAATAAACACAAAACTTAGTTAATTCGTAGACATTTTTGGAAAGTTGTGCGGAACAACCAGGGGCCCCGAAACGAATTTGAATCAGGGAGTGGGGCAACCTCCTTTCAAAAAAATAAAAATAAAAAATTTTAAAAATATTTATTTCTTTCAAATACTATAAAACAAATCAACTAAATAGCCTAAAAAAATTTTTGAAAAAATCACTAGCAAATTTTTAAAAATTTTAATTTAATAAAATAAAATTAGTAGATTTGTTTTGGGGTCGTCCACATATATGTAACGGGTTAGGAGGGAGGGGAGGGATCTGGCCAAAACGTTACTCATTGTGACATGGGGGACCCGGGGGATTCTAAGTGTGACATAACAATTCAAAATTGAATTTATAAAAATCTGGTGTGATGGCGCACAGCACACAACTTTGTCTTACCTTCGGTAATCGAAAGTTGTGTTCTGTGCTTGTCACACCAAATTTTTTGTGTCGACATGTATTTAGTTTCGGACAGTAGGGTACAATTCGAATTCAAGATGTAAAATTTATAAGTATGGCAAAATATTTATATTTTGTTACCATGGCAACCATTTCTCCTATCTTTTCTATGGAGTACAAGAGTAAAGTGGTCTTCAGAAGATTTCAATCACAAAATGAGAATATACATTTTATTGAGAGATCTAAAAAATAATTGATTTTTGAATTAAAAAAAAATCGTTGGAGCAAATTTAGAGAAAATCGAAAAAAACTGAAAAAGTGCATCAGTAAAGTACTAGTACTCTTTGGCCGATTTTGTTCAAAAGCTTCGTGTCACGTCTCAGGGGGGTGCCTAACTTAAATATAAAATTTCAACCTCCTAGCTCTTTTCGTTCTTGAGATATTTTGTTCACAGACAGACACACAGACACACAGAAAACAGACACACAGACAGACCATGTCGCGAAAACCACTTTTTTGGATTCAGGGGACCTCAAAACGTGAAGATCCATCAAAATCTCGACATCGAATTTTTGACATGAATCCAATACTTTCTCTCTATATATATATTACATATATACATAGGTAAGAGAAAGTAAAAAAAAGGTAGAATAATATGAATTTTGTATGAGAAATTTTATCCCGGGGAAGGGGGGTAGTTCTATGTTGTGACATAATATTTGTAGGGGGTTTGTTTGTATGTGTAACTGTGACAAAGACGTTACGCAATATGTGAACGACCCCTTTATACTATTTGAAGGTAATAAATATTTTTAATTTTTTTTTATGCCCGGGAGCCGTGGCTCAGTGAGAAGACATTAGCTTCTCGCACCGGAGTCCCGGGTTCGCTTCCCGTCCCAAGCGAAGAAAATTTATTTCATTTGATTTGACTACAAATCATTTGAAATAAATAGGGATGGGTTAACAGCCCTTTCCCCAAAAATTTTTTGAAAATTTTCCCTAAATAAAAAAAACCTGGGTCTAAATGGCCTTAGATGCCGAAAAAAGACCTTAAAAAAAAAAAAAAACTTTTTATTTTTATTTTTTTGAAAGGATGAAGTCTCAAGTTTTCATGTTATCTAAATTTCATTATTTTAATTCGATATAAAATGTTTTTAGAAATTAGAAATACAAAAGTGTCTATATAAAATATTTTGGAAAAAAATTAATTTCTTACTCTTAATTTTTTTTTTTAATTTAAAAAATTTTATTTTTATAAATGTATCATTTTTAAAAATAAGTGAAATTAAAGAAGACATATTGCCCCCTCCTATAGGATGCCAGGGGGAACAATGTACTATTGCCCCCCCCCCCCCAGTTCCGGCGTCTATAGGAACACCAGTGTGAATATTGCTGCTCTAAGTTTAGGCGAAAATTAAGACGCATGTGAGGCGACACGCTCTTTTATAACCAACGAAAATTAATAGGATAGAATAAATTGTAACAAGACATTATACGGCGCAGCTACATTAATTACAAAAGAACGTGCTGTCATATGTCGTTTCTCAGGCATCATACGTGTCACAATATGCGCCATGCCTGAGAAGGAAAATGACTGCTTCAATATCTCTCTATACCTCGCTGGAATTCCGAAAGGGTAGATTTTTCTGGCGGGTAGTGGCAAGATTGGTTATTTCATCTATCCTTTCTATGGCTGTCTTTTCTTCATCAGATGAGCGTTTTCATCTTTCTCTTGCAGCAGATTTATAATAATAAAAAGAATAATTAGAATAAAACGCATTACTACAATCATTTACTAATGATATTAACAAATACAGAATTAGAGCTGTTTCAGCAGGTGCGGATTCAGAGGACAATTTTTACTTTCTCTTACCTATATATGTTAATATATAGAGAGAAAGTATTGGATTCATGTCAAAAATTCGATGTCGAAATTATGATGGATATACATTTTTTGAGATTATTTAAGGCGTGAAAATAAATCTTTGACTAAAATAGGCCGAAGAGTACTATTACTTTACTGATGTACTTTCTCAATTTATTTCGATTTTCTCAAAATCCGCTCTAACGATTTTAATTAAAATTTAAAAATCAATTATTTTTTTGATACTCTTTAAAATGTATATTCTTATTTTACCCTCAAAATTGTATGAAGCACACTTTACTCTTGTGCTTCATATGAAAGATAGGAGAAATGGTTGCCATGGTAACAAAATATAAATATTTGTCTTATGTTTATAAATTTGACATCTTGTATTCTATCTAATTTAGAGCTTACTGTCGGAAACTAAATATATGTCCACACAAAAAATCTGTTGTGACAATCACAGAACAAAACTTTCTCTTAGCAAAGGTAAGAGAAAGTTGAGTGCTGTGCGACCAGTCACGCCAGATTCTTTTTGGAAACACTTTTAGCAAAGCATATTTTCAATATTTTGGAAAATGAAAAAAAAAAATATTAAAATTTAAAAATACAATAATCTTAAGGTTGTTCGGACATTAAACTTCTTGATTAAAGCTAATTTTTTAATATGTTATTAATCACTATCAAATACGTATAAAATAAAATTTTGAAGAGATCTGACCAGGGTTATCGTGTAATTAATTTTAAAAAATTGAAATTTAACATGTAGCCTATGGGGAATAACGACGAAACACACATATCGAATTATATAGCACCTCTGCAATAGATACAAAAACAAAAAAACTTACATTTATTAATTCACTTCGAGGAATATGTTAAAAATAAAATCAAAGTTTCTGACCCTTTAAAGATATTTTAACAAGAAAGTCAAAAAATTCTCCAAAATGACAGTCGCTAATATTTAAAAATAATGAATTCTCGAGAGTCAGACCAGCCTGGCAACGTCGAAACATAAGTGTCTTATCTCTATGTCAGATACATTTTTTCAATTTTACAATATTTTCTCGCAAATCGTCCATTGTGTTAAACTGATTTGCATTAAACATTGTAATATATTAAATAAAATAAAATTTAAGGCGTTTATGATTTAAAATAGATAGTTGATGAATGCAATGTTGCCAGTTCTATATTACGTGAAAAGCTGCTCAAGTCGAAAGTCATTCATTTATTATTTTTGGTAATTAAATTATTAACTTAATCAATTATAAACTATGATAGGTCACGACTAAATTATAATAAGGAATTTTGGCATTCAAATTTTAATTTTATTTAAAAAAATTTAGATTCTATTATGACTTACGATGTACTCCGAACAACCTTAAATTTGTCATAAAAATTTTTTTTCGAAAATTTCGGATAAAAAAAGCTAATTTTTTTGTCAAAGAAAAATAATTACATACAAAATACTTCCTTCTCCTCAGTCCAATCTCAATAAACCAGCTGTCCCCCTCTATATAGGGTAAGAGAAAGTAAAAAAATGAATAAAGACAAAGAAAAGAAAAAAATCTGGTGTGACTGTCGCACAGCACACAACTTTCTCTTACCTTCGGTAATCGAAAGTTGTGTACTGTGCTTGTCACACCAGATTTTTTGTGTCGACATGTATTTAGTTCCCGGCAGTAGGGAATATTTGAATTCAAGATGTAAAATTTATAAGTATGGGAAAATATTTATGTTTTGTTACCATGGCAACCATTTCTCCTATCTTTCCTATGAAGCACAAAAGTAAAGTGGGCTTTAAACAATTTTGAGGGCAAAACGAGAATATACATTTGAAAGAGCATCTAAAAAATAATTGATTTTTGAATTTTAATCAAAATCGTTAGAACGAATTTTGAGAAAATCGAAAAAAACTGAAAAAGTACATCAGTAAAGTACTAGTACTCTTTGGCCGATTTTGATTAAAAGCTTATTGTTCCGGTCCCAGGGGGTGTTTAACTTAAATATAAAATTTCAGCCTCATAGCTCAATTCCTTCATGCTTGAAAATTTGACACACACCCACCCACCCACCCACCCACACACAGACAGACCATGTCGCGAAAACCACTTTTTTGGATTCAGGGGACCTCAAAACGTGAAGATCCATCAAAATCTCGACATCGAATTTTTGACATGAATCCAATACTTTCTCTCTATATATATTAACATATATATGTACGATATATACATAGGTAAGAGAAAGTAAAAATATTAATTTCTTTTTTAGTTAAATATATTTTTTCGCATCTTTATAATATTTCAGCCCGCCTGCAAATAACAAAATAAATAAATTTTACAAAGTAAAGACAACATTACTATGATTTATAGATCCATCGGCTAAATTTACTAAATTAATTATGAAATAATAAATAAACAGTGTTTTTCTTTAATTAAAATAAAAAATTTAATACTAATTTTCTCTGACACTTGATTATTAAGGTTAATAATATCAAATATAATTTAATAATAACAGTTATTATTTATTTTAATTGAATTATATTAAGCATTGTTTCGACACTTGCCTGACTTACTCATTAATTATACACTTATAACATTAAAATATTAATAATTATTTATTACTGAAATGAAAATAGAATTATACGCCCCCGGTAGTAAACCTGAAGATCATGAGTTCGACCTCCGAATAAATATATATTTTCTCTACTAACTTAGTTAAAATGATTATGTGAAATATATTCAAGTATCATATAATTGTGATAATGAAATTTAATTTTCAAGGGAAACATTTATTTTTTCACCCCTTCACTCAAAAAATGTTTTAAGATAGCAAATTTGCGAGATGTGTTTGTGCTTATGATTGAGCAAAATTGGAGTCAAACCAGGTCCTCCACGCTTTCGCGGCGGGCGGACTACCTTTATCCTAGGTCGTCGGCCCAATAAACACAAAAATATATTATACTAAGGAAATTAAAATTTCATTGACATGAAAATATCTTAAATAAGAGAAAGTGCATGCCAATATTTGTTAAAATCGCAATTCTTGGCAGGTTGCAGTTCTAGCAGGGGTTTAGAATTGTGATGCAGTTTCAATAATGCTTCCTAGATGGCGTGCAGTTTTTAGGATCTTTTCGTGTCAATGTAATTTTAATTTCATTAGTATAATAGGCGAAGGAGAGATTTTGTGTTGTATATTATCTCAAATTTGATTAAGAGATTAGTTACTTAGCAAAATTTGGAGACTGGTCTTTTCTTTCTTGAACAAAAAATGACAGGTAGTACAGTGAGGGTCAATATTAAGTCCCACTCATGCGTTTTCTACTTGCGATTATTTTATTGTTTTTATAAAATAAAAAGAAAATCTTTATTGGAAATTTTCTAGGTTTGAATCATGAAAGTTTCTATTAAAAAATAAATAAATTTTTTTAAAAACAATGAAATTATCACAAGAAGAAAACGCATGGGTGGGACTTAATATTCTCCTTCATTGTATGTCATAATAGTATGATAATAATATAAGTTTTGGTATTATTATCAAAAACGACTAATTTTCAATAATGTTTATTTATTTACATGTGCGCTAACATGTTTCGGCCACCATGGGAACCATCATCAGAACTGGAAAAGAATATATATACTTATGTAATAGTCTCAAGACATGATCAAAAAAATCCTTTTTATTGCAGTTTGATAAAAATACTCCATTATATTAATAAATGTAAATACGTTACTTGAAAGACACACAAATTTATTTTTGTTTTTTAAAAATATTTATATAAATTTGTGTCTTTCGACGTAGGCCTATTATCACAAACCTAATACTTAACAAAATTTGAATTTTTTAAAAAATAAAAACAAATTTGTGTTTTTCAAGTGACGTATTTACATTTATTAATATAACAGTATTTTTATCAAATTGCCATAAAAAAGAATTTTTTTGATCATGTCTTGAGACTATTACATAAGTATATATTCTTTTCCAGTTATGGTGATGTCTTTCATGGTGGCCGAAACATGTTAGCGCACCTGTAAACCAATAAATAAACATTATTGAAAATTAATCGTTTTTGATATATTTTTTTTAATACATACAACCTGTCATTTTTTTGTCCAAGAAAGAAAAGACCAGTTCCCTTATTTTATCTGGATAAATTTGGACTGCATCCACAATCTTATTAAATTGGCTCCTCTTTAGAGTGAATAATCTATAATTGAATATTCAACCCCACAACATTGTTGCTTGAAATTTCTATATTATTATTTAAAAAATCAATGGAATTTGTGAAAAACTAAAATCCGATTAATGACATTGCCGGCCCAATGGGTAATAAATAATACAGTTAATTAAAATCAAGTGTCAGAGAACACCCCTAGGATAAAGGTAGTCCGTCCGCCGCGAAAGCATAGAGATCATGGTTCGACTCCAGGGGGTGCAATTTTGCCCAACCCCAAACACATCTCACAAATTTGCTATCTTAAACGATATATTGACTGGCTAATGAACAGTCTATTTGAGCGTTGAATGAAAAAATTCCATCTTTCGCAAAAAAAAAATATTTTAGTTTCACTCTACAATGCAATCTACAAGGTGAAATATTTAATTTAGGTGACTAGGCTTAAAAGTTTTATTACATTTTTATTATCTTTTGTAAACGATTATTCTAATGATAATGATAAATCACAACCGGTTCTAATTAAGCCACTCCTCTTACAAATTGAAACGTTAAATCTAATTTTATGATGATTAGTATTTGTGGTTTCTGCGCCCTTAAAGCTGCAGCTGGTTAATTTCTAGGGGTGAGAATTAATTATTTTAATTATTATTTATAATTGAGAAAAATGATAAATTCGATTGGGAAATTTAATTATAACTTCATTTTATGAAATATAGATATTGACCTGAGGGTTTATAAAGCGCCTCAATGAAAAAAAAAGAAGAGTAGAAATATGAAATTAAATATGGAAATAGAAATATATAAAGGGGGAGGGTGACCGAGCCGTTTAGAGAAAGAGAGAGAGAGAGCAAGCGAAAAGAATGGCATAAAGGTAAAAGAATGCTTAGATAAATTCACATTCATTTGTTTGATGGAAGTTAGACAACAAAAATGGACAACTCTAATGAATTTTTGGATTAATTACTCTATCCCATCTTTTGGTTACGGATTATGCTAATAGAAATATCAAATTTGAACAGAAAGAAGGTGGTCAGCAAAATGAACTATTTTTTAGTGCTACCATTTTATTATAAGAATCTAGACCCTGATGGCCCTGAGCTAGTATCCTCTTCAACAAGCATGGCACACCCAAATAATTTACTCAAGACACCAAATTTTATGTCAAAACAAAAAAAGATATCTTTAATAATAATAACAGTTGTCAAAATACATAAATTAGTTACGATGGCAACCATTTCTCCTATCTTTCCTATGATGTACAAGAATAAAGTGTGCTTCAAAAGACTTCAAGGGCAAAATGAGAATATACATTTTAAAGAGCATGTAAAAAATAATTTGATTTTTGAATTTTAATCAATTTCGGTGGAGAAAATTTTGAGAAAATCGGAAAAAAACTAAAAAAGTACATCACTAAAGTACTAGTAGTTTTTGGCCGATTTTTTTCAAAAGTTTATTTTGAGTTTCCGGGAGGGTGCCTAACTTAAATATAAAATTTCACTCCGGTAGATCAATTCCTAAAAATCGTTACACACAGACAGACGAACAAACAGACAGACCAATTTGCGGGGCCCACTTTTTTGGATTCAGGGCACCTCAAAACATGTATATCCATTAAAATCTCGACATCGAATTTTTGACATAATCGCAATACTTTCTCTCTCTATTTCAAAAGTAAGAGAAAGTAAAAATAGCTCAAATCAGGGCTTGAAAACATAAGAAACAATACTTTCTCTCTATATATATTTCATATATTGGGTAAGAGAAAGTAAAAAGCAGTTATAATAAATCTATTACTTGTCCATTTATTTTTGGTCCGATTAGAAAATAAATCAGTTATATATGACAAGCACCTATATTTGGTCTAACTTGGGAGGTTTGTATTTTTTTGTTTGTTTTATTGAGTAAAAATCAAAAGCAGCTAATCCATTTAGATTAGGAGTCGACAACTCCATTTAGTATTGGCTTAACTCAGAAACCAGTAAATTAAAATAATCCTTTCGCTTTGTTAAAATGACCGAAAGAATTCCCAATGAAACAGACAGACGTTACAAGGAAGTCCAGGTGAGAGAAACCATCTGGACCAGTTAAAGAAAGTCGTGTAACTAGAAATAGTATATTTATTTATTTTTCCTCAAAAAAATAATAAAAATAAAAATAAAACTAATTTCATAATTTATTCTCTTATCTCCTATTAAGAATATGAACAAATAAATTTTTGCTTTAATAAGATTTTATCTTTTTATCATTTTAATTAAAAATTTAAAATTTTTATATACCGGCACATAAAAAAAGAAAAAAAAAGATGGCCTTTTTATTTATTTTTGCTTCGTGATTTACCAGTGAATTTAATTAAATTATTAAAATAAAATTCAAGTTGTTTTTTTTTTTATTCTATATATGTATCATCTAGTATTCAATTAAGCTGGGTTTAATTTGGGTATTAATGAGTTAATAGTAAATATAATAAATTATTAATATTATGCGAGTTTTTAATTATAGGCCACATTTTGTATTAATTATTTATTAAAAATATAAATACTGTACAACGTTTCGACTGTTATTCTGCAGTCGTTTCCAAGTACTGTGGACTTTATCTGACTCAAGTTCACTTGAGGAGTATTTTTTTAATAAATATAAAATACAAAATGTGGTGTATAATTATAAACTCACATAATAACAATAATATAAACCACATAAGCTTTAATAAACATAATAAATTATATTAATAATTAGCTGATGTTTCAATTCCCTAGAATATAATACCCTTGTAAGTACAGTAGAACCAAGCTTAGCATCTCTATTAACCCGTAAAACACATTGTAAAAGAATGACTTACTTAACGAGCGACATTTCGCATAACGAGTAGCGAGAAGAGGGGAAGTCCCGAATTGTGCGCATGTTACATAAGTCTGTGTCATGGGGGGGGGGAGGACAGCTTTATGGGAATAATATTATTTTTCCTCATAACTAGGTCTATTCTCTAAAAACAGGCGTTAAAACTTAAAATAAACAAATGGGTGTTAAAAAGTAATGTAAAAACAATCAACGTTAAAAAATGCTCCTTGCCTCAAATAGCTATTCTGTAAACAAAAATTTAAAGCCAAAGCGTTAACATTTAGTAAATAGTGTTAAAAATCAATGCCATGTCTAGGGGGTGCCTTTAATATTTTAACGTCGTGTTTGAAATAAACATGGCGTCCTTAACCTAAAAAGTAAGGTTATAATTTTGATAGCTTTGACATAAAAGCAACATCGCTGTAACTTCGCTGTAATACTTTGTTTAGAGAATAGCATTTTTTTTAACTATGATTGTTTCTAAATTACTTTTTAACACCTATTTGTTTATTTTAAATTTTAACGCCTGTTTTTAGAGAATAGACCTGAACGAGTGCTTCTCTTTACGAGCACGATTCTGGAACGAATTATGTTCGTTAAGCGAGGTTCCACTGTACTTAAACTACAGTATTTGAATATTATTCTCTTGCTAGCATATGTAACATTTTATCGATTAAGAAAAAAAAAAAAAAAACAGAAAATATATATATCCTAGGCGACATAAAAAAAATGACAGGCAAGGGACGGCAACCAAAGAACAGGCATGCGTGAAGTGTTGCATAGGTGGCAGGGGATATTTCTAAAAATTTAATAATAAATCTTTGAAATGAAGAAAAAATATGTTTAACATTTTATTAAGATGAAGGAGCTAAGGCTGTTCGCTTATTAGTGCTAAGAGTTAAGATCATGCCTGCTATAGTCAATCAGAAAGCTTGTTTTGGTCGTTTGACTCTTTTAACCGTTATTTTTTAAAATACCTAAATTAATTAATATTTGTTTGATTTAATTTAATTTTTGATAAGAAAATTGAAAAAATAAACCTAGTCGAATTGAAAATTTCTAAGGATAAATTAATAGTATTGCAAAAATTAAATTATTTATAACAAAATTCACCCTTGAATTTATATAGGCCATAGGCGTAGCCACGGGGAGGGATTTGGGGGTTCAAACCCCCCCCCCCCCCCGTTGGACCCAAGCCATGACTAGATATTTAAGCTCTATAATACAAAATACTTTTTCTCTCTATATATTTCATATATAGGGTAAGAGAAAGTAAAATATAATAATTTTCTCTAGCTTAAAAAAAAAAAAAAAAAAAAATTAAATAAAACGCAAAAAATTCGAAAAAATTCAGAATTTTTCAATTGAAAAGATTTGATTTTTATTATGCTTTATAAAAAATTAAAGCCGCTTAAAATTGATTAAATCTCGCAAATGAAAAATAATAAAAATTATTATATAAATAAATTTATTAATATTTTTTTTTAAAGAGATATGAGATGTGATTCTTATCAAGTGAAAAGGGACACTTCGGTATTTTAGGCCCGTATAAATAATATTAAGAGAGTTGCATTTTTGATTGGCTAATACGAGTTGATTGAAAAATTGCGGCACTTAATTAAGAAAGGGCGGGCCCGGAGCCACCTTGAGGGGGGCCCAGGGGGGAGGGCTAGTCATATACTTCATTAGACGCCTTATACTGCCCTATTAGTCGGGGAGGGGGGGGGAGAAATAATCCTAACCCCCCCCCCCAACAAAAATTTCTGGCTACGCCTAAATAATAAATTTTGTCTCAAGCTGCATAAGTTTTTTTATTTTACAATGACCGGAGAACAAATGCGCGATATTGTGGAGCAATTAATTTAAAAAATAAGTTATTTGTGTTGCCTATCTTCCAGTAAAAGGAAAAAAAAGAAAATATATAATATAGTACATGGTAAAACGTAAAAAAAAAAATACGGCAGAACCATGCTTTGCGAGCATTTCTGATAATGAGTAATTCGCCTAACAAGTAAAAGAAATTGTAGAAGAATGACTTGCTTAACGAGCGTCCCGGATTGTACGAGTATTTCGCTTGATCAGTATAATTTTTGAAAGAATTATGGTCTTTAAGCGATGTTCTCCTTCGGCGAGCAAATGCATCAAATTTATTCTTGCTCACTGTTTGGAAATTTTGCATTGCTCGCCGAAGTTTTAAATGCCCCTCTCTGACTTAAAGTTTTAAATTTTCCTCCAACTCCATTTCTTGTAAATATGGCCAATTAGCGAGAGAACAAGCACATGCACACAGGGATAGGAAGTCAGTGACTAGAGTTTTATATATAGTAATGTTATATATATTTATCACGAATGTGCTTATTAAAGCTTTTGTGGTTTGAATTATTATTATTAGTGGGATTTTTAATTATAGACCACATTTTTGTAATTAATTATTTATAAAAAATATAAATAGTGTACAACTTTACGACTGCCATTATCAAGTACTGTGCACTTGCTCCGATTCAACTGAGTTCACTTGAGTAAATTAAAAGGCACGTAACGGACATGACATTTAGTTCACTTACAAGTGCACATTACTTGATAACGGCTTCAGAATAAGCAGTCGAAACGTTGTACAGTATTTAATAAATAATTAATACAAAAATGTGGCCTATAATTAAAAATTTCCCTAATAATAATATATTTATATTCATCTACTATTGATTAATTTTTTTAAAATTCAATTTCAATTTTATTAATTTTTTTTTAACAATAAATTTATATTACTTGTAATAATAATAAAAATTCTAATTAGATTTTTGCCCTCATTTCCATTTGTTTTTTTTTTTTTTATTTATAAAAATTCTGGCAATAGAAGATAAATATTTTCTCTTTATAAATTTTAATAGAATGAATTGTATTTTACGAGGATCTAAATGTTTCTTATATACAACCTCGTATAGAGTATCTTTTTTTTATATATATATATATATATATATATATATATATCAGTCGCGCAGTTAGAATTTTTTTAAAAGAACGTTTAAGGGATTTAGAATGTACTATGAGTGCCAAAATATATTTGCCTTTAATAGATAAATAAGAAATGTAAACCAAAATCATAATCAAGAGTAAATGTGATAAAGGGTTGAAACCCATCCATCAAAAAATAAATAAATATATTGATAAAATTTTTAAAGCTGTTGGGAATTATAAGAAATTCATATTATTATTGATTATAGAGTTAAACAAAATTTTTTCCGGCTTAAATTAAAATATTATGGGTTTTTTTCTTTTACTATTAAATTGAGTCATTTTAATATCATAAAATGAAAAAATTAACCCATCAAAAGTTCTATACATAAATTAAACTTTCATTATTTCTAAGGAATTATTTTATTATAAATATTTTCGTTCCGAAAAAAAAAGCAACGGTTTCTATCAATATTTCGCTATACACGTTATTGCTGCTTGAAGTTGGCCCATTTAAATTCAAATTCCTGTTCATCCCGTGCCAACGCTGGGACTCTTAAGCTGGTTGGTTGGAATGGGGACTCCCCCATTTTGGGGATAGGCGACGATCGAAGACTGCGGCAACTTGCATGTGTAGTTGGAGCAGAGTATGGGATGCTGGGGGTAGTTGGGTTCAAAGTTGTCTCTTTTGGCCGATCAGACAGGGACACCCCTTGACCCATCCCCAGGGACTCTTTCTAACTCCTCTTTTCAACCCTCACCCGCCGCTACCCCTTCCAAGCCAATTCAGAGTACTAACAAAGACTTGGAAAAGCAACAAGGATAAGCAGAATGAAATGGCCTACTTTGCAAGCATCACTCGATTTCGAATACTTTAATAATTAGACTATTCACGCCATTCAATTAAAATAAAATTACTCGAACCTCTCTGGGGTGGAAAAAAAATTCATTCGGGTCGAGTCAATATGAATTTAGACAAGTCATTAACACATTAAATTTCCATATTTGAAAGTGGTAATTGAACACAATTTTTTTTTTTTTTTTTAATAAATTCAGTTTAACTTTTTCAAATAACACCCTTTGATATTCTAAACCATTATAATTTATTAATAATTGTGCGTTGAGCCAAGAGGACAGAGCGTTCTAGTGTAAAGATAGCAAGTCACTTTCGATTTTGTGCTAAAGTCAAAAATACAAGACTTTGTAGTCAATATTATTTTATTATTATACAGTATCTAGCTGGACTTTTATCCAACATTCCAAGTTTATAGATGGCTAAAAATAAAAAACTGAAATCTGAAAACACGTACCCCTCATTTTACCTAGCCCGCCAGAAGGTCGAATTTCATCGGTTTCCCCTAAATTTGACTATTAACACCTGTAACTCATTAACGGTTGGTCCAACAAAAAAACTCATCATTCACTAGGTGCCCACCGAAGACGGGCGAGGCAGCTAGTTAAATTTAAATGAAAAAAAAAAAAAAACGAGAAACAAGTCATCCAATTGAATGAAAAAAGATATAACATTTTTTATAATTTTACTTTCTCGTACCCTATATGAAATATATAGAGAGAGAAAGTATTGCTATCATGTCAAAAATTCGATGTCGAGATTTTGATGGATATACATGTTTTGAGGTCCCCTGAGTCCAAAAAAGTGGGTCCGAAATTGGTCTGTGTGTGTGTGTGTGTGTGTGTGTATGTATGTCTGTGTGTGTGGACAGATTTTTAGCATGAAGGAGTTGAGCTAGCGGATTGAAATTTTATATTTAACTTAGGTACCTTTGAAGAATCTCAAAATAAGCTTTTGAACAAAATCGGCCAAAAAGTACTAGTACTTTACTGATGTACTTTTTCAGTTTTTTTCGATTTTCTCAAAATTCCCTCCAAGGATTTTTTTTTTAAATTCATAAATGAACTATTTTTAGATGCTCTTTAAAATGTATATTCTCATTTTGCCGTTGAAATCTTCTGAAGACCACTTTACTCTTGTTCTTCATAGGAAAGATAGAAATGGTTGCCATGGTAACGGAATTTAAATCTTTTCTTTTTATTAGATTAAAAATCAATTATTATTTAAATTCCCATTTTTTTAAAATTTATTTGTGTCTTTAATTGTTTCAAAGAAAACATATATGTCTCTCTCTCACTTGCAAACATTATCGTCTCTCTCTACTCTTTTTAAATTCCCTTTCCACCTTATCTTCGCATAGGAACAATGTTAATTTCCTATAGGGATTTGTATGTTAATTTCGATTCAAAAGGGGGTCCCCTTTAGAACTTTTTAGGCATTTAAAATTTTTTTCCAATTCTTATGAAATTTTGTATTTATTTACGATTCTATATTGTGTATAAAATGTCCAAATATGAGATTAAAATTTTTAAAAATAACCATAGTTTATTTGAAGCAGTCAACATTTAAAATGCAAGTTTGAAACTAAGATGCTATCGGAAACTAAATATATCTCGACACAAAAAATCTGGTGTGACCAGCACAGTGCGCAACTTTCTCTTACCGAAGGGGTAAGAGAAAGTTGTGTGCTAATGCGCCAGTCACACCAGATTTTTTATTTAAAAATATTTATAGATTCAAGGGTTGAATGGCGTCCTTAGATGGGGTTGTTGAGGGGGGGGGGTTTATAAGTAAATTCTTTGATTTAGTAAAAAATAAAATTAGACCAAAATGAAGAATTTGAAAAATTGAAACCAAAGATAATGTTTTTTTCACTGGTGTGACTGGTCGCACTGCACATAACTTTCTTTCAACTTTGGTAATTGAAAAAAATTATCCCAACCACCCCCAGTCTCCCCTAAGAAGTTGTAAGTTAAATTTCATTCATATGATAGGTAGAAAATAAATCACGATAGAATTTCGATGATTAGGTAAATGATTATAATCAATATTTAAACATAAGTGATTTTCTCTTTATTTAAAAAAAATGATATTATGATAAAATAATAATATACTTTCTCTGTGAAAATAAAATAAATTACTAAGTAAATAAGAGTAATGTTCAAAAGCATTAGTTGAAATAACAAGCTCGTTTGTTTTCTTTCTCTAAATTATTAGATAACAGCCTTTATACTAAGTTAAACGATAAGATGAATTGGAAAATTATATAAAATTTTAAATATTGTAATTTTCAATCCAACCAAATTATATATCCAGAACAATTTTCCTTTGAAGAAAAAAAAAACTATAATTTTGCATTAAAGTCTGTTATGTTATGAATAAAAAGATCAACTTAAGATTTATAATTTTATTAGATATATTTAAACTAAAAACACGAGGTGATATGTTTCAAAATAAATATTATTTATTGGTGAGTGGTAATATGTATCAAGTGTTTAAACCAACAAATAATATATTGAAACATATCATCTCGTGTTTTTTTTTTGTTAATTTTGATTTACTTTTTTTGATTTATTTTTACGTAATTAAAGGTAGCAAGAGAAAGTTGTGTACTGTGTTTGTCCCACCAGACTTTTTCTGTCACCTTAGTGAACTTGTTCATTTGCATTTCATAAGTAAAAATCTGGTGTGATTGGTTACACAGCATACAACTTTCTCTTAACTTTGGTAAGAGAAAGTTGAGACTTGAGATATTTTGTTCACAGACTCCCAGACAGGCACACACACAGACAGATAGACCATGTTGCGAAAACCACTTTTTTTTTTATTCAGGGGACCTCAAAACGTGTATATCCATCAAAATCTTGACATCGGATTTTTGACATGAATACAATACTTTCTCTCTATATATATAAACATATATAGAGGTAAGAGAAAATAAAAAATCTGAAATACAACTGAAAGTGTACAATTTTCAGGTCAAAATGAGAATATACATTTTAAAGAGTATCTAAAAAATAATTGTTTTTAGAATTTTAATCAAAAATTTCAAAAATAAACTGAAAAAGTACTTCAGTAAAGTACTAGTACTTTTTGACCAATTTTGTTCCAGAGTTTATTTTGTGTGTCCGGGAGGGTACCTAACTTAAATATTAAATTTCAATCAAGTAGCTCAATTCCTTCATGCTTAAAATCGTTACATACACACAAACAGACTAATTTGCGGGATCCAATTTTTTCTACTCAAAACATGGGTATATCCATCAAAATTTTTCACATTGAATTTTTGACATGATCACAATACATATTACAGATATAGGTAAGAGAAAGTAAAAACCAAACCAAAAAATAAAGAAAATTTTTATTTCAAATTTCTACTGTATGTTTTACTAGAAGCACTATTTTAATTATCCCTATTCCAACTAAGTACGGATAATCGACTTTCTATTTAAATTTAAAATATCCTTGATAAGTAGCTAATAATAATTCTATTTTTTTAATTAATTTTATTAAACGAAAAGGAAACGTACAATTTTTTTTCTTTTTAGGATATAAATTTTTCTCCATTTCGTAAAGATCTTAAATAGAATATCCCGCTATAAGAGTAAACGGATACAATTTTATTGAAAAAAAATGGATCCTTCTTTCGCCTTATACTTTTACGGATACCACTTTTTTATTGATAAAATATAAAAAGATGAAGAAAAATTGATAAAAATACAATCGAATTTAAAACGTAAAAATTTATTTAATTTTTTTAGCAAATCAAAAAAAAAAAAATAATTAATAAAAAGAAAATTTAATATTTTACCTAGGAAGAGCCTTGTTTGAAAAGGATTGAATTTTTCAATCAATGCTCAAATAGACTGTTCATTAGCCAGTCAATATATCGTTTAAGAAAGCAAGTTTGCGAGATATGTTTGTGCTTAAGATTGGGCAAAATTGCACTCCCTGGAGTCGAATAAGCTTTCGCGGCGGGTGGACAACCCTTATTGGGCCGGCGCCCTAGGATAAGGGTAGTCCACCCGCCCCGGTCGACTTAATATTTCGCAAACTTAATATTTTACAATAGGTTGAAAAAAAATATTCGTGTTTAGTTCCTGGAGGGTAGGCAACCAATTTTTGATTTATTAATTTTAGTTTTAATAATTACGTATGCCCGGTCTTTTTCAGCGGTGATTCAGATAATCAATTATTCGAAAAATTTCTGATCTGATTGTCAGAAACAAAAAACACCTACTAATTTTGGAAATCCAATTCATAAAGAATAGTATTTGTCCAATTTCTTTTGAGACGGATATCCGAGAGGCTCAACTTCTTTACTTTCTCTTACCTATAAAATAAGTATAGTAATATATAGAGAGAAAGTATTGCGACACTCAAAATAAGCTTTTGCATGTTAATTTCAATTCAAAAGATCTCTTTGGAACTTTATACACACTAAAAAAAAACATTTTCCAATACTTATGAAATTTTATATTTATTTAGGATTCCTTATTAAGTAAAAATATCCAAATATGAGATCAAATCTGCTGTGTGACCAGTCACAATAGATTTTTTACTTTTTTTATTATATCCAGTTTCCAATGAGAAATCTCAAGTTATAGAGTCAAATGCATTATTTAAGAAAAAATAATTTTTTTTTTTTTTTTGAGGGACTATATAATTTTATAGAGTAGAAATATCAATGAGTTAAAATAAAAAATTAAGGATATAAAAAATTTTCCGCTAGCTGTATTTAAATAAGAAAATAGTCTTAAATTTTTTTTTATTTCCATATTAGAGAAATTAGTGTTAGAAAAATTTTTTTTTTAATTTAATTTAATGAAAAATTTTAAGAAAATTATTTTAATAATCGATAAGAAAATGAGAGTAATTTATATTAAGGATTATTAATCTTACAACTCCCAGTACGATGTATAATTATGTAAAATACAAAAGAAGATATTAGAAAAGGCCTTTGGTTTTTCATAATAGGAAAGAAATGTTAATAATAAAAGACGGAAAAGATTGAAAGAAATTCGTTCAAGAGGTAAAAGATTAAATAATATGAAATTTTAAAATATTTATTATATTCCGTTTTGGTTCGAAAAGGAAAAATAAAATTCTTTTGTGATGCATTAAAGAAAGGAAAAAATTATAATTAGTATTGCATTCAGGTTTGTAGATGTGAATGATATACAATTCAAGAAAAATTTGCTGGTTAATTTACATCTGACTTTGATGATATATTCTTTTATTTATATATAAAGGTTGATGTTTAGGGAGGGAAGGGCTTTTAGGTGTAACCTTCTTTTCAAACACAAACTATTCGTTTGAGAAAGTTGTGTGCTGTGCGACCAGTCACACTAGATAACCCCCCCCCCTCCCCGAAAAACTCCTCTGGATGCGCTCTTGATAGTTTCTCGAGGTATTGAGGTATTTTGGTAGGGACAACGGACAGAGAATTGACAATTATATAGATAATTTTACTCACTTAAGAAGGTGAAAATAAATAGAATCGTGTAGAGTTAGTTCACTACAGTTGAAAAACACTCCCAACACCATCTGTAAAAGAAAAGACACATCATTTATAGATTATACTGAATAATAATAGAATGCTTTGAGGAACCCCGAGTGACAAACAAAAAGTGCCATTAAGAAATTTAAATATAAAATTATATTCAACATCAATTCCTGGTTTACTTGTACCCACTTTAAAAAGGCAAAGAAAAATGGTTTTAACATCAAATCTATATCTATCCGTGCGAATAAAAATAAATGGCCGATGTGAATGATCTTTTTTTATGATGACATAAAACCTATTGATTTTTGTTACAGGATCGGATTAGCTTTTTAAAAAATATTGAAGTTTTTGAAAAAAAAAAAAATGTATTCAAATATGATCATCTGGATATTCGTTTTATATATGCCAAATCGAATGGAAAAGAAAATATTTAAAAAAAAATAGAATATCTCAATAGTTATTTTATTCATTAATACGGACGGTCGGTATAAGTGAGACAAGTTACATGAAATTGTAGAATCATTTTATGTTAGTCAAATCTACATGGATATGTAATTAGTGGAAATATTAAAAGATTGCATATAGCAAACAATGAAAATATTTTACCTTAAAAGAAAAACTTAAATCACTGCCATTTGGTAAAATTTTATGTTTTTCAGTGATACTAAGCTTTTTCATGCTAAGAGGGTGAAGAAAGAAAAAAAAGATAATCTCATGAATATGAAAATTGGAATTGGTAAATCTGTTGGTTGTGTTGAACATAACAGATTTATATTGACAGTCTCTAGAGAAGCGATGTAATGTCGTTTTAAGTATTTTTTATTAGTGAATAATTTATAAAACAAATGAGAATTTATTTTAAAGTAACTTGAAATATTTGAGGAATTTTATAGTAACATTTCACTCAGTCCGAGTTTAAACCAAAATATATGAAAATGACTTGGGTTAACCTAAAGAATTTCTGTCAACAAACGGATAATTTTATTGAAATGCAAAAATTTACAATAACGAAAAATTTGTTTTTATCAAAGATCTTGTCCAAACAAACATACTAATTAATAATGAGGAACCGGAAGAATCAAAAGATTATCTAATTAAAAAAAAAAAAAAAAAAATTAGGGCTAATTTGATAAAATCAGAGTTTAAAAAGACTCTGATACTGATCTAGGAAGTGTTAGAGATATAAACAAAACATGTATATCCATCAAAATCTCGACATCGAATTTTTGACATGATTGCAATACTTTCTCTCTATATATATTTCATATATAGAGTAAGAGAAAGTAAAAAGGCATAGGAGTGAAAATGATAGAGAGAGAAGGTCAAGATCGTGAACCTTTGGGATTTAAATCTGAAGATCCGATCTAGTTTGAATAATTTCCTATTAAACAGATTTCCTATTAAACAGATCCAATCTAGGATTTTTGGACCTGGATCGAAAAGGTTTCTTGGGGAGGATCTTAGATCTGGCAATTTTATTAGAAACTGGATCATATTTTCAGATCACGGTTCTGAATTTGTAGATCAGAACACTGATCCTTTTTCTGATCAGATTAATGGATCGGATCACCTCAGCTGGGATCGCTTATCCTTTTGGAGAAGCCGGTTCAGATTGTCCAAAATGGCCAGATCTGCAGATCGAATGGCCCAAACTAGGGTTGGTCGAATTGATTTCGATTTTAAACGAAAATCGATTTTGGGCTTCGATTTTCGATTAAAATCGAAATCGATTCAGTGTTTTGAAAAAATCGATTTTTGACAGCCGATTTTCGATTTTCGATTTTCCAAGAAAGCGGTTTTGGCGACATGATCTGTCTGTGTTCAATTTTAAGCTTGAAGGAATTGAGCTATGAGGTTGGAATTTAAGTTAGACACCTCCCTGGAGCGAGAAAATAAGCTGTTAATTAAAATCGACCAAAAAGTACTAGTACTTTACCGAGGTAGTTTTTCAGCCCCAACGATTTTGATTAAAATTCAAAAATCAATTATTTTTTAGATGCTCTTTAAAATGTATATTCTCATTTTGAAGTACACTTTACTCTTGTATTTTATAGGAAAGATAGGAGAATTTGTTACAATGGTAACAAAATATAAATATTTCCCCATGTTTATAAATTTTAATCTTGAATTCAGCCCTCGGGGCTTGGTATAGGGGTTAGCAAAAGTCGCGGGTTCGGACCCCAGGCAGTTCGATGATTTTATTTAAGCCAGTTGGATACCAAATGGTTTAAATAAGAATGCCTGGACCCCCAATATAGATAGATCCATAAATAACGGTTATCGTCAAGTCTTATATAGCCAAAGTTGCCGAAAAAGACTCTGGGAATGAGAAAAAAGTGTGAATGTTAAAAAAAAAAAAACCTTCGTCCTTAATGAGACGGGGGGGGGAGGGGTCAGAGACAGTGAAAAAAGAACGATGAACGGGTCGTGGAGAACGGGTCATTTCAGAGATCGAACGGCGAACGACCCGTTCTTCAAAAAGAACGATTTTGCCCATCTCTAGTATGAATGAGTTTGAATAGCCTCGGTATATAACCGAAAAATAAAAAGAAAAAGATCAAATTGATTTATGAATTTAGGAATCAAATTTTAATATTTGTTATATTATCATTTGAACATAAAATAAGTGTGAAAGTTAAAGAGGAAATAATAATTATTTAAAAAAGAATATTTTAATTCAGTGGTTCCCAACCTTTTTTGGCCCATCGCCCCATTCTGGAGGTTGTCTATCACCTATCGCGCCCCCCCCCCTTTCATTTTCATTGCATGATTTAAAATTTTTAACAAAAAAGTACTTTATTTCAAAGTGAATCACTCAAGTTCCTCAGATAACGTTTTCTTTTCAAAGTGAAAAAATACAACAACTGCAGAAATAGTGACTGAAACGTTGACATTTTCAAATATGAGTAGGATGGAAGCCAGGAAAGAAATCGGACAAAAATTTAATCACTCTTTATCTAATTTTTAATTTCGATTGCCAACGTTTCGGACGCAAATCGCATCCTTCCTCAGGACAATTGGTAGTTAGTAAAATACAGATATGATACTACCTGTTGTCCTGAGGAAGGAAGCGATTTGCGTCCGAAACGTCGGCAATCGAAATTAAAAATTAGATAAAGATTGATTAAATTTTCTTTCCTGGCGTAACCTTTTAAAAATCTAATAATAATTTTATTTTTATAAAGAAAATAACAAAAATGGATTTTTTTTCGGACAATCTTTATTTAATGAAAACAAAAATGACAAAAATTATTAATCAATTCTATTGATAGATTGGGACGTTTCAATTCTAGATTAGAATTATCTTCAGACTATTTTATTTTTATGTCAATATTTTTTCCTCTTCTTTCCTGACCATCCTGTAAATAGGAGATTTTTCTCTTTGATTTATTCTTTTAAATTTTAGTTAACTCTAGTAATTTTCCCGCCTTTGAATACTCATCGCCCCCCAATCGCCCCCCCCCCCCGCTTATTTATCGCCCCCCTGATATCCCAAATCGCCAATATACAATATTAAAATGTTACTGGCGACGGTAGGCACTATATATAAAAATATAGGGAATTTAAATTATACACTAGGTTAGGAGTTTCAAATTATTTTATTAACTTTATATGGATTTCGACACTAGGTGTTTCTTCTTCAGAAGTTGATACAAGACACAGTCTTGTGTAAAGTTAATATAACAATTTGAAACACCTAACCTAGTGTATAATTTAAATTCCTTAAATAAAATAGGAGTAGCAATTGGGGATCCCCCCACCCGTATAATTTTTCTAAAAATTTCTTAACAAAATATAATGAAAACTACAAAAAAGAAAAATTTTTATTTTTCATCTAATTTTATTCCCGGCTACCATCCCATTTATTTGAATAATTATGCATTATTTCATAAGTATATATGTATTTATTTTTCTTGTGACTCTAAATTTCAAATAAATTGTTTTAAGTAATTGCACTAACTACGCCACTGAGATGGTGGAGAGATAAGTAGCGTTTGAAGGAATTTGAGTAATATCAAATCAAAAATTGATATATTTATATAATTTTGTGATTTTTTAAAAATTATAATTTACGTTAATTAGGGAAGGACATGAATAAGCATCTCCCTCCCATTTCATTCATGAGATCATCGCGTTTAGTAGATATTCTTTAAATTATATAATTTAATTTAATAAAAGGATGTTTTTATGTTTTAATAAAATTTATAATAATTTTTGATATAATTATTATCGTTTATTAACAAAAAAAAAAAACTTATTTTTGTTGATGTCATAATATGAATAATAATTAAATAACATGACTGATATATTTTATTTTAAAATAATTTTTGTCAAACATTTTAAATAAATAACAAGAAAAAACTTTTTTGTTGTTGTTAAAAGAAAAAAATAAAATTTGCGACAACCAAATATTTATTTCAAAGGGTTTGTGTTTAAATAAAATAGTGCATTCTCCTTATCTCCCTTATAATCATATCACAGCCACATCCTCCAAAAGCAACTATTTAATTTAATTTCAGTTATAGGCAGTAAGACACTGACCGATTAGTCAAATTTTTTTCAATAATATGAACCGATTATATTAATATAATTATTACCCGTATTCATAGCCATTGCTTGAGGAACAAGGAATCCTTATGCTTATATAAGGATTCCTTCTTCCTCAAGGAACGACTATGAATAGGGGTATAAGATGCTTGTCGGCGGGCCCGAGCCAGCTGGAGGCCTGATATAGAACGGTAAATAAGAACTAAATACTCTTTGTCACTCTAAGATAATTGTACAAAAATATCTCTTTTCAATTTTTTATTTTTTAAACATATAAAAGTTTTAATTTGCATTCATTTTTATAATAACACAATAAATTTTTTTTTCCCTCAATAATAAACTAATTTCATTTTTTATTTCATTTATGGTTAGATGTTATAATCGTTTCCATTGAATAAAACTAGGTCACTAGTATTCCTAAATCAGCTAAATCGTTTAAAATAAATAAAAAAAAAAAAAAAAATTGGGGAGTCGGAATAGGCTGCCAATTTTTTTTTTTATATATATATATATCTCTTTAGCTTTCGAAAATTCTATTTTTTTATTGTCCAATTGGAATGTCAAGAGTTAAAAATGGTCCTCCGAAACTGTTCATTAAAATTTAATTGTATTAGTGAACGCAGTATTTTTTTTTTTTTAAGAATTAAAAAAAAAAAATTAAATTTGCATTTTTTTTGTTTTAGACTGAAATTTTTTTGTGATAGCTTTAATAATAAATTTTATGCCCGTGAATTTGTCCTTAATAACTCCTTGTACTGGTTTATTTTTCATATCGATTATATTCTTTCAAATTTCTTTTATAAACGTCCATGAAAGAAAAAAGCCTTGAATCGAACCTTAACCCAACCTGTTCCTGTATCTGACCTAGACAATATTGTTCCAATTAGATTGAATAACTTGAAAGAAATCTCCTGAGGGCTTTTGTAATTTTCCTGAATGTATGTATTAATTTTTTTTAACCGGCACTCTGATTAATGACGGTTTCCAAATTGAAATCTCGAATGTCAAATTCAATAGAATGATGTCTAATTTCTAGATACAAAAACATAATATGCCCTAACCTCTTCTATAGTAATATTAATATTCTCGAGTTCAAGGACTCACTTTCTGTTCTGAGAGAGACAATTTCTTCCAGCCAAACTGGATTCTGCTGTTTCATCCATCTCTCTTCCCTACTTGAATAAATAAACATTGAATATAGATAATAAATTTATATTAAATACAGCAATATCTCGTATATTTCTGTTAATCAGTTTCACCGATTAGTCAGTCTAATTAATTGGTATCCAAACAAAATATTCTTCTATTTTTCAATAAATAAATTTAGAACATCTGGTGTGACTGGTCTAACAGCAGATTTGTGTCGAGATTTTTAGTTGCATTTAGCACCTAAGTTCCAAACTTGACCGCGCGATTTATAGATGGCGTTGAGCTATGAATGCTTCCACATCAGTAAAGTGTACTTCAAACAATTTTCAAGGAAAATTTCACTGATATACTTTTTAAAGAACATCAAAAAATAGTTGATTTATAAATTTTAATCAAAATCGTTTGAGCGAATTTCGAGAAAATCGAAAAAAAAACTGAAAAAGTACATCAGTAAAGTGTACTTCAAACAATTTCAACAAAAAATTTCACTGATATAATTTTTAAAGAGCACCAAAAAAATACTTGATTTATTAATTCTAATCAAAATCGTTAAGGCGAATTTTGAGAAAATAAAAAAAAAAACTGAAAAAGTACAATACATTAGTAAAGTACTAGTACTTTTTGGCCGATTTTGTTCAAAAGCATTTTTACCCCTTGGGGGGATACCTAACTCAAATATAAAATTTCAACCTCCTAAAAAATTTAAAACATCAAAAATAGAAAACAAAAAATAAGGATTAAAAAATGTAAGACGACATACAAAATCTTGTATGACTGACAAATATACATAAGACAAGACATTGTTGTGCGGTTAGTCTCCTCCATTTTTTTTTTTTTTTTTTTATAATGACTGAAAGAGTTTCAGCTCAATGGCCATTAACTTTGTATTTTATATTGTTGAAAATGAGATTCTCTTTTTTTCTTCTTCATTTAATCTGAGAAGTTTCTACACCTGGTCGAGAGGTGAAAGAGTTTTATACGTATATATAAAGAAAAGAAGGATAAAAAATTTAATTGAGGAAAAAAAAAAACAAAAACAAAATTAGAGTTGTTTTTTAAAAATATTGCTTTAAGAAAGAGACGTGTAATTCGACAAAAATATTTGAAGAAAATATTTAATTCGTTTTTATTCAATTATAATATAATCTAATTAAAGGAGCGTGTAAACAGAGCGCGTGACCCCGTGAGATCTTGCCCGAACATGTTTTATAATTGCAAATATTTTATAATATGCGATGAGTTCTTCATATATTTAATTATTTTCATCATCATGTCGACGAATAAAAAATACTTTTTTTTTTTTTAAAGTATGTAAAGGTAAATGTAAGGTAAATATATTCAATAATTTTTTAATTATAAAGTAAGAAAATTTCTAATTAATAAAATCAAAGAGAGAAGGCAAGGATCAATGAAAAAACCTCCGCCTACCTGACTCCTCTGATTACACAGGGGAACAAATAAGACCTTTTTTTCTTGCCGGGGTATTTGAAGCAATTTTTGAGTTTTTGGGTAGCGCTGATTCCAAAAATGCCATCACTAGCCCAATCACGTTAATTTTAGATTTATAGAGAAAATGAAATTTTAATAAAACGGCTCTTATTTTGAATTACCTGAATTTTTTAAGGCAACACCCCTTAAAAATATGCAGATAGTTATAATACATATAAATTTTAAGTTTCAGCCCAATCGGAGGTCATTTAGACGTGCCGCAAACGGCTAAAAGTCTAGAAAAATCAAATTCTTTTTACTTTGGACATCCCTAAAACAATTTTTCTGATTGATCCCTGAATGCAAAAAACATATTTTTACGATATTCTATATTCTTTACCTTTCTAAAAAATTATTCATTCGTGAAAATCTATTAATAACTAACGAAATTATTTCTTTGCTGTGACAAATTAAAGAGTTTATTATATTTTTAAGTATTTTAATATAATAAGATAAAATTAAGCTTTAGGGGTGGGTATCCCTGTACACAAGCACAGTAATCTTAACAATAAAAAATTTGTATTTTTTTTAATAGATTTCTATCTTCCAATAGTAACCGGCGAATGGGTAACTAATTATAAAATCTTTGTTAATGAATAGACCCACATATAATTACTAAAACACTCAATTTAAATAAAATTCTTTATTTAAATTATAGGTAAACGTTAAAATTTTTTTTTTTTTAATCAAAAATATAAAGCTTGGATTTAAAAAAGAAAAATAATTTCATAAAATCGTTAATTGATATATTGTGTCCGGTCCATTAAATCCGAAATCCGTTTATCGGGGTCACTTTAAATGAAAGTTATTGAACAACTTGAAAATTACCGTTATACTATATAGTAAAATTTAAAGGAGAATTCGCATCTGTTCTTACTTAATAAGTAAATTTTGAAATAAAAATTAAAAAAAAAATTTTCTTTATTAGAAAAAATAAAATAATGACTTTTGAAAATAAAACTACCCCTTGACCCCTGGCTCAGAGAAACTTCTCGCGCGGGGGTTCCCGCTTCCCGTCCCAAGCGAGAAAAATTTATTTCATTTGATTTGACTACAAATCATCTGAAATAAATAGGAATGGCCTTATATGCCGAAAAAAACCTTAATAAAAAATAATTAAATAAATTTAACAAGATATGTGAGTGTTTTTTATTGGCGAGGCCAAACATCCCATGGCCCCCGGGAATCGAACCCAGGATCTCCGCCTTTCCGGGGCATAGGCGTGCTATCCATTGCACCAGGCCACCGGTGAGATCCTGGGTTCGATTCCCGGGGGCCATGGGATGTTTGGCCTCGCCAATAAAAAACACTCACATGTCTTGTTAAATATATCTATGACTAGTTAAGTCCGAATCGAGGTATTTTGAATACTATTATCTTATTCAAAAATATTTTTTTTTTCAAATCTTTCTTTCTTGACCTTAAAAGTTTGTATTTAGAAGAAAATGGCAAAAACATGAATGACCCTTTCTCTTACCCTTTGGCAAGAGAAAGTTGTGTACTGTGCTTGTCACACCAGATTTTTTGTGTCGAGATATATTTAATTGCTCTTAGTACTTTAGTTCCAAACTTGACCACGCGATTCATAGATGGCGCTGAGCTACGAATGCTTCCACATCAGTAAAGTGTACTTCAAACAAATTTCAGGAAAAATTTCACTGATAATCTTTTTAAAGAGAATCAAAAAAAATAGTTGAATTATGAATTTTAATCAAAATCGTTGGAGAGAATTTTAAAAAAATCGAAAAAAAAACTGAAAAAGTACATCAATAAAGTGTACTTCAAACGATTTTCACGAAAAATTTCACTGATATACTTTTTAAAGATTAATTAAAGGTTTTTGCGACCGGGAAGGAATAGAACAGGCTGGCCCGTTGTGGTCTGACGCCTGTTGAAAATATAAGAAGGAAGAGACTGATATGCAAAGAACAGTCCCAGCTAAGGTAGCTCGTGGTCGCCATCCACGTACCCATAGATGTGGGCCACTGAGCTTCTCCAATGATTTTGATTGATAAATCAACTATTTTTTAAATATTCTTTAAAATGTATATTCTCATTTTGCGCTTGAAATCTTTTGAAGCACTCTTTACTCTTGTACTTCATAGGAAAGATAGAAGAAATGGTTGTCAGAAGGTAAGAGAAAGTTGTGTGCTGTGCGACCAGTCACACCAGATTTTTTATCTAACCTTCGTTTATTATTTGAGTTCTATCATAATAGAGACATCTAATAAACCAAACTAATTTAACAGACAGATCTAATGTGTACAATTTTCTCAAAAAAGACAGCAAAGTCCGCATCCACTCTCTGATTTTTATCCAAAGCAATCTGCAAACCCTGAACAAAAGAACTTAATTGAGACCCACCAAGTATAATCCGTTTTAAACACATGTTGCGTATGATAGAAACATTTTCACCCCTCCAAATAAGAACGGACACGCGAGTCTATTAACCTCTACATCTTTGTTAGAAGAATGGAGTAAATAATATAAAAAAAAATAAATAAATAAATAAAACAGAGTAATCCTTGATAGAAATCTTAGTGATGATTCTAGTATTACGTAAGCAAATTTTTGTTTGCTGTTTCGGTCTTGTCAACAATAAATAATTTAATTTTTACTTTCTCTTACCCTATATGGACCCTGTTACGCATTGGTGTGTCAAGGGCCACCTACCGAATTTTGAGAAAATTAACATTAAAGTTTTTTTGTTTTCATTGAATTAACCTATATATATTTTTTTTGTCAATTGTGCAAGTAACATTAAATATAAATTTTTTTAGGTCATATTTCATAAAAAATACTATTAATTATAGCATTTGAAACAATATTCCGTGTTTAACTCAATTTTTAATTTTTTGGCACTTGACACACTAATGTATAACAGGGTCCATATGAAATATAGAAAGTATTGCGATCATGTCAAAAATTCGATGTCGAGATTTTTATGGAAATACGTTTTGAGGTTCACTGAGTCCAAAAAAATTGGTCTATCTGCCTGCTTCGTATTTAGTACCAAGGGGGTACCTAATTTAAATATTAAATTTCAGCCTCGTAGCTCATTTGATTTATTTTGATCACACACACAGACAGACAGGCGAACTCGAAACGTGTATTTTCATCAAAATCTTGACATCAGATTTTTGACATAAAATCAATGATTTCTCTCTCTCTAAAAAAAATAAAAAAATAAAACATTGTAATCCTTGATATATATATATATATATATACCCCCTCCCTAGTTACAAATTGTTGTATGGGGGAATTTTAAATTTCGTTGTGAATTTTTTACTGTATTTAATTTATATTTCATAATTACTGGAGGTATGTTAGGCTGTCAAATTTTGTTTTGTTATTATCATAAATTTCGTCCTCTAGATCACACTTGAATATTAATAAATAAATTAAATAAACAACACCAGATTATCCAGCAAAATAAAAAAAAATATTTTATAAATAATTTCAATCTACCTGCTCATCAAATTCATTCATTTTAAAATGTATAACTTACATCATTAAATATAAAAGTATTTTTTTTTTTTTTTTAATAAAATTTGTTTACTAAAAAGGATCGTAATCACAAGTAACGAAAAGAAAATGAAGAGTTCTTTCACTTACAAGAATTCAGTAATTACAAACCGACCGTGACCGAAATTCAATCTATATTTAAAATTATCCTTCAAATTAGACATTTTTTTTTTTATTTACCGTAACGAGGTTCCCAATAATTAAGTTACCGCAAGCTATATAAAAGTTCATTGTCAGTAATTTGTCAAATAAATATAATTAACACCTATTATTTAATTTAATAAATGATTGATAGATTAAAGGAATAAATAAATATTTTATATAATTACTATATTAAATTTACAAAAATATACAATTATTTATCTTTATTTAATTTGTGTAAAATTAAATATTAATTATTTACTTTTCGATAATTTATAATTAAACGAGAATTGATGTGTTTAGTCAAAAACAGATTTTTTTTTTTATTTAAATAAAATTTAATTTAAATTTCCAACTATTCTTTTTCTAATTATGTACACAACTTGTGAATGGAATGTGTAGGACTTTAGTTTGAAATTCTTATGTTAATTGAGTTAGCCTCTCCAAATAACTCGTTAGGGAAGTCCGGAACTCGATTCTCGTTTAGGGCATTTCCAATACTTTCGGTTAAAAAATTAATTTGAATATTTCCTTTGTATGATTAATTTTAGTTTGGAAAATATATAAAAGAAAACTCTTAAAGAGTAGCGATAATATTTATTGATGTTATGAGTTTTATTAAAAATTTATTTATTTTTTTTTTTTTTAATCAAATTTTTTTTCTATATTTAATAAATGCTCTAAAATTTAATTTATTTTTGAATGAAAATTAATTATATAAATACTTTCAGTGAATTTTTTACCTATTTATTATGTAACGATTCAATTTTTTTTTTTTTAAATTACGTTAGTATAATATTTGGAAATAAACTTGTAGACAACTTATTATGATTTGAATTAATAATTAATTTAATTCTAAAAAGTTTTCATTGTTGAGATGGAATTTTTACTTTATGTTAATATATAGGCCTATACAGTATATAGTGAGAAAGTATTGGATTCATTTCAAAAATTCAATGTCGTGATTTTGATGGATATACACGTTTTGAGGTGCCCTAAATTCAAAAAAGTTGTTTTCGCAACATGGTGTGTCTGTGAAAAAAATATCTCAAGAAAAAAAAGAGCTAAGAGTTTGAAATTTTAAATTTAAGTTGGGCACCCCTCTGGCACGTGACACGAAGATTTTGAACAAAATAAGCCAAAGAGTACTAGTACTTTATTGATGTACTTTTTCTGTTTTTTTTTTTTTTTGTTTTTTTTTTTTTTTTTCAAAATTCGCTTTAACGATTTTGATTAAAATTCAAAAATCAATTATTTTTTAGATTCTCTTTAAAATGTATAATCTCATTTTGCTATTGAAATCTTTTTAAGCACACTTTACTCTTGTAATTCATAGGAAAGATAGAAATGGTTGTTATGGTAACAAAATATAAATATTTTCCTATGTTTATAAATTTTACATGGCGGAAACTAAATGTATGTCGATACAAAAATCTGGTGGGACAAGCACTGAACACAGCTTTCTCTTACCTTTGGTAAGAAAAAGTGCTTTGCGACCAGTAACACCAGATTTTTTAAATTATAATACTTTCTACAATAGATGGTTGTTGAATAAAAACTAAATAAATAAATAGCCAAAGTGAAATCGATTGGAGAGATAAACAAATGTTAATTAAACATCAATATGATGAAGAGAGAAACAAAAGAAACTTATGATTATTTATAAGTACTCAGATAAGTTAGATATGATAATTTTAATTAAAATATACTTTCGTTGCCAAAAGAATGGTTCATTCTGATTGGCAATTTTGGTTCATCAGCCTTTTTAAAATACTTGTTACATGAAGAAAGTAAGGATAATTAATTTTTGTTTAAAGATGGCCAAAAAGGAAAATAAATTTTTTTGTATTTATAATTTTTTAAATATATATTGTTAATTTATTCTGTATATAAATAGCTGTATATATATCATATATTTTTTTCTTTTAGTGCTCTGATGATGGCTTGGCCGAAAGGTTAAATAAATTTATGCCTTAGCACCTAGACCTATTAGTTCTTTTTATTTAGCTATTTGTGGAATTGAAAATACCAATTTCATCAAGGTTTATTTGTGTCCTCACAAGCGCTAGAGAAGTTTTGAAATTCCGAATTTTACCATGCGATTATTTGTCATCTAATAGAGGAGTCTTCATCTAAAGTATTCCCATCTATGTTTAAAGTGAGAATGAATGATCAGACAAGTTCAATCTTCGAAATCGAAAACCCAGTTAACGCCCCCAAAGGTTCCCGCCTTGAGCATAGGCAACCGAAAGTCTTAGCTGTCTAAAGGGTAGACTCAAACTAGGCTATTTCCCTTCTGGGTAATGGGCGAAAGAAAAGTCGAATAAATTAAATAATATTTTATTTAATTTCCCTGGCTGTTTATCAATAAATAAATAAAAGGTCTGTTCGATTAAGTGTTCGGCGCATGCGTAGTGAGGAAAATCACATGCGCAGTAACGAAAAGCAATACACTTTTCATTAATGCGCATGCGCCAGACGTCCTCGGACACTTAATCGAACAGACCCTATCAATTATTTATGCTGTCACATACATCTCTATTGAGCACTTTCATACTTTGCGTATTATATTATATTTCAACGTCAATGTAACGGTATCCCCAGTATATACTTTTGCAAATCTTCATACATTTCCATTCAAGGTATGATATTAATAGTAAGTAAGCTCGATCGGGAATAATAAAATTTTTTTATTCATTATAAAGATACGGCCATTTTTTTTCTATACAATTTAAAATAGGAGCTAAATTTCAAATTAGATGAAAATGGGATAACCAAAAAGACTTTCCAAAATGGGTGAAATAAAATAATAAAAAAAAAAATGTTTTCTCTTATAAAAGGAAAAAATAAAAATTTTACCTAAAACATAAAAAAATAAATAAATAAATATATAATGAATATTTAAAGTGAGAGTGAAAGATAAATTTTATTTTCTGCTTCTAAGCCTTAGTTGAATAAAATGAAAATAGGGAGCAATTTATGGACAAAGAAAAGAGAAATGGTAATTATACAAAGTGTTCATTAAAGGCGTAATATTTTTAGTGAAAAAGAATCTCTCCACCTTTTTTCCCCTCATTCTTATATATATATATATATATATATGTCAAAGAAAAATATAAAAAAGACAGACAACTAAATTGTTTTCATATAAAAATTATTTAAAATGTATTTAGAAATAAATAAATCCTAGTGAAATTTAACTTGGAGAATTGTGTGATTAAATGAAAAAAAAAAATTTGAAGTATCTTTAATTTATTGGTATGCTCGATTCTTATTTTCAAAAAATGGCGGAAACGTCGGCCTGGAAATAAAAGAAATAAATTTGGCTGCATATGTCTTGGAATTTTTTTTTTTTTTTGACTCCTTAATAATACTTCCATGCACAATGACATACCTCACGAAAAAAAGAGAGTTATTAATTAAGACAAAACTCTAAGTCAGAGCTGTGTACTGTTGTTTTTTTTTTATTAATAGAAGTAGAAAAAAAAACACTAGGATTTGAATTCTTCGATCTTCTTTTTTAGAATTCGAGAATTCAATTATTCCAACCCTTCTTATATTATTGATTCATCAAACAACTAAGAGAAAATCAAACCTGAATTTGTAATCGATAAAATATTTAAATGATTTGATTCTTAGAAGGAGGAAAATAAGGAAGAAGGAGAGTCAAGTGAAATGGAAGTGTTATTTATATTTATTTCAAAATAATGTTGACACATCAATATAAAAACTTTTTCTAAGATATTAGAAAAAATTTTGTTTTAGGATAAGATTTTTTTAAAATTGATGACGAGTCTTAATTAGGAAGTCTTTCTAAATTTAATTACATGCTATTGCAAAATAGTTATTTTTATAACTTTTAGGAGCGAAGTTCATTTACGCTGCTTACAGTAAGGTGAATTGGCATAATTCGTCACGTAACAAAAAAGCGTTACAGAGCTCGAGCGCCATATCCATCATATTAAATTATAATCGGAGTTGAAGAAAAGGCGTGAGGAACTTCGTTCCTGAATCCCATGACCCCACACATTTGCTTTTTTTTTATTGAAATATAGCAAGGACCTAGGTAAAAAATATATAATCCAAAGAATACACCGTTGGCATTAGTTGAAATTTAATTAAATTACTTATAACGTATTTATATTTTTAATAAATAATTAATACAAAATTGGGTATATAATTAAAAATTCCCTCTAATAATGATAATAGAAACCACAAAAACTTAAATAAAAACATTATCATCTAATTATAGATAAATAAATAACACAAGTTTCGAAAGGATTTTATTTTAGCTTATGCCCATTTCGACGTTGATAATTTAATTAAATTTCAAAAAAAAAATGCCAAATAAAAATTTATATTTTCACGATATTCCTGAAAAACTCTCAAGATTAACTTTCGTTTAATCAATAAAATAATTATATGGAGATACGTTGGTGTTTCCACTATCATTTATAGATCTCTAACTTGGAATGTAAAGAAGAAAACCAATGAGAGATTCTAAAAGAAAGGGAAATTGCTTAAAAAAGAAGATCAAAAATGTTACCTTCCCAGACACAACGAGTTTATTAAGAGATAAAGAAAGTGAGAGGATGACCTAGAAACTGATCATTTAAACTACACAAAAACATAATTCAGAAAGGTAAGGGAGTGGATTGATGGATAAATATATCCTTACTGGGTGTAAAGAAATTTAAAAAAATACTTTAGCTCACATATGATTGTCTCCTGTTTTACGCAAATGCAGTTCCGGCTTGTAATAGATAGTGAGAGTATGTGATAAAGGAATAAATTAAAATTAGGCTCTCTTCTCATAATTATTATACAGGATAGCCTATAAAAACAGTATTTGTTCAAGACAAAAAATAAATTCACTTGAACAGGATATTAATAATCAATAAACGGACATGATGAGTAATAGGTTATAGGATATGATCGACTGGAGATCCCGGATGATTGATTCACCAGCAAAAAAAAAAAAAAAAAATACACTCACAAAATATTATTTTGTTACCATGACAACCATTTCTCCTATCTTTCCTATGAAATACAAGATACGTTTTGAAGAACATCTCAAAAAACAATTGATTTTTGAATTTTAATCAAAATCATTAGAGCAAATTTTGAGTAAATCGAAAAACTGAAAAAGTACATCAGTAAAGTACTAGTACTCTTAGATTAAGTTCGAAAGCTTTGTGTCACTTCGCAGGGGGGGTTCCTAACTTAAATATAAAATTTCAACCTCGTAGCTCATTTCGTTCTTTAGATATTTTGTTGACAGACCATGTTGCGAAAACCACTTTTTTGGACCTCAAAACGTGTATATCCATCAAAATCTTGACATCGAATTTTTGACATGATCGCAATACTTCCTCTCTCTATATATTTTATATATATGGTAAGAGAAAGTAAAATAAAATAGTCTATTGGTTGTAAGGAAGCAAATTTTTAATTGAATTTCAACGGGAACAATTTATTTTATAATAGCCAAAGAGATGAAAACCAATGTACTAAACTTGTACTAATCCTGTACTAAACCGAAGGAATACATTTCATATAAAATTAACAGACATTTATTATTTTAACTGGCTAAATAGAGATTTTGTCATTGCCTGGCAAAAGAGGACAATTTATAAAAAAAAAACACACTTATTTACTCAGTTATTTACCAATAAAATAAATTATGTTCTAAACAGCTTTGTTGGCGCAAGTATTAATTAGATTTTTGAGATACGTACGGTATTGATCTGATCTATTAAAAATTCGAATTTTATCAGGGGGGGAAATTGACACCGAAATAAAAAAATCATGCCGAAGAAAGTCAATTTTTTTTTTATTTGTTTTATTTTTTATTTCGTTTTTGGCATCTAAGGCCATTTAGACCCAATAAAAGGCTTCATTTCAAATTTTTCTTGAGGAGAACAAACTTTTTTTTCTTAAAATTTACTTACAAATATGTAGGTATCTAAAATTTGGCCAAAAGATGTTTAATTTTTTACAGATTATATACCAGTAGATATATTTTGAAATATTTTATATATATAAAATTTAAAAAAGATCAGCTCCCTTGGGGGGGGGGGGGAAGTTCTCCCCCCAATCGACGCTTCTGGACCTAATCCCGATTTATTTCAAATGATTGGTATTAATTTGAAGCTAATATGAGTCACGGGCAAAGGGGCTAATAGGTGATTATTTTATGTTGATTGTGAAAAAAATTTTTTTTTTTACAGACTATGTTAGATAATGTTGAAATAATATTTCACATGTTATCAAAGAGTGAAAGAAAGAAAGAAGAATGCAAATGAGTAATTGTAAAAGCTTCGGAAGAAGTGATCCTTGAACGTCACTGGCCGCGACCCACTGTAGCCAGGGCCAAAGTGGTGGGAGTCTTCAGGTGACAGGCAAAAAAAAAAACATCAAAGGGGGGAGGGGGGAGGGCTTCACTTTCACGGGGGCTCCCCCACCTCATAGAAAGAAAACACGCATCGGTGAAACTAGTCTTGGTCCGAACTCGACGTAGGTAAGTCGACTTTTATTTTCTTTTCTTTTGACACCGGTATGCATGTGAGTAGGAGAAAGCCTTATTACGATTATTCGCCTACATACACATAAGTATTAGGGTGTGTGTTCGGTATTGGATGAGTAACCGGCGATCTAAAAATTTCTTTTTTTTTTTCAATTACGATAATTATATTAATAATTAAAATATATTGTATATTATTTTTTAAAGATATTACAAAATCAATTGATTTCCCTTTCTACCGTAAGTTTTATATAAATAGTATCAATATATTTTGAAATAGAATTTTATTAATAATATAACAATTATAAGATAGCAAATTTCGTGTTTGATTGGTAAAAATTGCGCCGCTTGGAGTCGAACCAGGATTTCCACGCGGCGGGTGGTGGAGGTCCTGGTTCGGCTCCAGGGGGCGCAATTTTTGCCCAATCAAACACAAACTCATCTCACAAATTTGTTATCTTAATCTTGCCTTATTTACAGTCTATTTGAGAGCTGATTGAAAAAAAAATTTAATTTTTTTTTTAAACAAAGCTCTACCTAAAAATTAAGAATTTCGTGTTTATATTTTTCCGATGAAATTTGTTAAACCTTTTTTTTTTTTTATTTCAAAATATATTAATATATTTAAAAAAAATGTTAAATAGGAGAAAAGACCAGACACAGCATAAACATTATTTATTTGCAAATATTTTGGGTTGTAAAACGCCAGTCTTCATCAGTACAAATACTATATAAATGTATAATAAAATACAATTAAAATAAATTTATAAAAAAAATTATACAGAAAATATTTACATAACTTACATAGTTTTGGTGGATGTCGTCCAAGAAAACTATGTAATTCAAATTATGTAAATAATTATAGACCACATTTTGTATTAATTATTTTGTATAATTTTTTTTTTATAAATTTATTTTAAATGGATTTCATTATTTATATTTCATTTATATAGTATCTGCACTGATGATGGGTAACGTTTTGCAGCCCGAAATATTTGAAAATAAATAGTGTATATGGTGGATAAACAGCCGCTGGTCTTATCTTCTAAATATCAATTTCCATATCCAGCTCAAACAATGAACGATTATATATACTAAAAAATAATCCTATTATATTTTTGTGAAAATTTTTGAAGGAGATATTCCTTCAATTTTAGACACAAATTTTAATGTTTTGCCCTTATATGTTTATTAATGTTTTTGTAGTTTGTATTATTAAGGGAGTTTTTAATTATAGACTACATTTTCTATTAATTATTTATTTAAAATATAAATATTCTACAACGTTTCGACTACTTATTATGCAGTACTGTGTGACTTAAATGATACAAATAGATTGAATGGTAATGTTTCTACAAATATATCAATATAAACAATAACATAAATATCTAAACATATATCAACCATTTTTTTTTTTTTTTTTAATTAGTAATATCGATAATATTTATTTTTTTAATCATCCTTCCACTTTTACTTGGTCTTTTTACCGAAATTATTATTAGTAGAAAATGACGAGGATGTCGGTAAAATAGCACCAATTCTTCAAAATATCCCCTTCAAAACTGACTGGATCCGGGGTTTTTATATGCTGCATCTTTTAGCAAAATAATAACTTCCTACCTCGAATAAGAGAACTTAAATGCATTCAGACCAGGGGTGTCATTTGGAGGGGAGCCCCCTCCAAAGTGCTCTGAGTTTTTTTAAATTTTATATAATTCTAAATAAAACATTTTTCAGAGTATATCTATGATTAATATAAACTGTACAAAATTAAACAATTAATTAAATTAAATATCTTTTGGCCAAATTTGAGGTCCTATTTGTATGTAAATTTTAAGAAAAACATTTGCTCCCCCCAAGAAAAAGTTGAAATGACGCCACTGATTCAGACTATATCTAGATAATTAATTGCCGGTCCGAAACGCCATGTTAAATGATAGAGATAGATTGAATTGTTATGCTTCTTTTAATATATCAATATAAACAATAACATAAATATATAAACATATATCAACACTTATTTACTCTTTATTTATTTATCTTATTTACTCTTTTAAAAAATTTATTATATTATTTTTTAATTAATAAATATCTTTATTAAAGCTTTTGTGGTTGGTATTATTATTGAAGTTTTTAATTATATACCATATTTTTGTATTAATTATTTATTTAAAATATAAATACTGTACGACTGTTTATTCTGCAGTAGTTTTCAAGTACTGTGCACTTGCTCCGACTCAAGTGAAACTAGTTGAATTAATAAATATTTAATTATAAAGAAACTAGTTTCACTTGAGTGGAGCAAGTGCACAGTACTTGAAAACTACTGCTGAATAAACAGTCAAAACAGTATTTATATTTTTAATAAATAATTAATACAAACATGTGGTCTATAATTAAAAACTCCCATAATAATAAATAAATATCTATTAAAAATTTGTTATGTTTACAAACATTAGGAGTGAAAATAGTTCATTATAAATATATGAGGCAAAATTGTCTCACGATGATCAAAAAGTGCGCTTGAATCCTTTCCCATTCAATTACTAATCACACATTAAATCTCCAATTAATAAACCTACAAACAGAGCGTATCAATTGAAAATTATAAAAGGTCCTTTATTGATTTCGATATAAATAATTAAGTTAGAAAAATTTGTTCTATTCTATATTGCCAGTACGGGTATTTATTAAAATATAAAAGGGAATTCTTAAACAAAGGGATGCCCAAAATATTTTTTTTCCATTTCATATATACGTTTTGATCCTTTTGATTTTTTTTTTTAATCTATATGTGAAAAACGTATTTTTGTCTTTGTCAAAAAAAAATCTAGATTTGAAATAATAAAAAAAAACATATTTCAATCGAAAATTTTTAAAATGATTTTATGACAAAAGAAAAGATTTAAAAATTTATTAAATAATAATAATAAAAAAAAAAATGCTTTGAAATTTGTACATGCCTATATGGTGAATGTAAATTTTCAAAGAGCAAAAAATAAAATACTCCATTGCAATATATTTATTAAAAAAATTTTCAAAAAAAAACATTATATACATGTGAGTTATCATATTATATAGGCGATCATGGTCGAGTATATGTGTAGACGTTTAAGGGTATGCGAAATAAAAGAAGCGATCGACTAAATAAATGATGAATTAGGATTTAAAGCAAACCGATTTATTATTGCTCTAACAGATGGCGTTAATATCGTGCCTGCTCTAGCAAATCAGAAAACAATCATTGAACTATTTTGTTCGTTTTTGTTTTAACAATTTATTTTTATTGCTTAAATTAGTCTATTTACTTAATTATTATTTGATAAATATCAATAATAATGTTTGTAATAGGAAGAGGTTTGCAGCCAAATGAAAAGAGCCTCTACTATTAATATTAAATAAACTCTTTAATCCGGACGTTTCGGCATAGATTCACTGTGCCATCATCAGCCTTCCAAGAGTACATAAGTCTTAAATAGACATATATTAAATATTAATAGTAGAGTTGTCTTCATTAAATAATACAATTGATGAATATCAACAATGCATTTAGCCAGTGAATATAAGACAAAATCAATTACCATCAAGTATCGGATAAGAGAGAAATGAGCTCAATGGTAATGGATTTTGTCTTATATTCACTGACTAAATGCATTGTTGATATTCATCAATTGTATTATTTAATGAATACAACTCTACTATTAATATTTAATATATGTTTATTTAAGACGTATGTACTCTTGGAAGGCTGATGATGGCACAGTAAATCTATGCCGAAACGTCTGAATCAAAGAGTTTTTTTAATAGTAGAGGCTCTTTTCATTTGGCTGCAAACCTCTTCCTATTACAAACAATCTTATATACAGCCACGTTATTATAATAATCAATAATAATGATTTTTTTATTTGAATTTTTTATTTTATAATTTTTTTAAATTTAATCACATTAAAAAAAAACCCTAAAATGCCCCAAGTTTATTTGAGCTAAAAATTTAGAAGCTATTCCTACTAGTCTTTAAAGGGTTACAAAAAAAACTTCCAGGTCAGAATAAAAACAAGACACAAGTGTTAAAAATTTCGTTCCAAAAATACAATATTTAATTCACGTTTATACCATCTTTATAGCAAATATTTCGACTGAAATAAAAAGTATTGCGGATTGTCTGGGTAGTAGTAAATTTGTAAGTTATCTAATTTCAAATTTTGGCCTATAATATTGAAACTAAATTGAAAAACGTCCGACTACTTGTTTGAAATTAATTGAAAAAAATAAATCAATGACCAAAAGTTAAGATAAAAAAAAAATTATATAACGATATATTATTAAAAAAAATGCGTTCCGTAGCCCATAGAAAGTAGAGTAGGAAACGTATCGCGCCCAACGGGCCCCTCGTTACTCATTAAGTTTGAACGTGGAAAAAAGTTTTATATCTTAAGCTCTACTTTTTGAATACGAAATAAACCACTCTTAGAAAAAAATAAATAAATAACTGATCATAAACAGAAAGAGAAACTGTGTTTACAAAAACAAAATATGTTTATTAAAGCTTTTGTAGTTTGTATTTTTATTATTATGGGAGTTTTTAATTATAGACCACATTTGTGTTAATTATTTATTAAAAATATAAATACTGATCATTTCTTATGTTTATTCTGCAGTTTTCAAGTACACTGCGAAGCAAGTGCATAGTAGGTTGAAAACGACTGCAAAATAAGCAGTCTAAACGTTGTACAGTATTTATATTTTTAATAAAAACTCCCATAATAATAAAAATAAAATAATTTAGAATCTATGTATATATATAATTCGCTGTCTATCTGTCAAGCTACAAATTTTAAAGAAATAGACTTAAATATTAGAAATCATCATTTTTTTTTATATATAAAAGTGAAGCTCTGAAATATTTTTTTTTCTGATTGATCAATGATATCTGAAGCAACTATTCAAACAAAACCACAACGAAGGGCGGTTTAAAAAAAATCATGAATTCATAGTCAGTAAATTATTGCCCCGAGGGGATGAACTCTTAAATAATAAAATAAAAGCCTCTGTTTAAAATGTCACGAATATCTTAAATATTGATCTAATTAATAAATAATAACGTGATTTTTTTTAAAAATATATCTATTAATAATTTTGTGGTCGTGTTGTAAGGTTAAAGGATAATGAATGGGTTATAAAAGAAATAAATAAAACTTACAGGCTTCGTTGTCTTTATGAGTTCTCCGTTCATGCAAATGTGTGTCGCTGAAATATTTAATTTTCATTTATTCTCGCCTCCGGCTCTGAAGATGGCCTAGACCAGTGGCTGAAACGTCAGCCTGGAACAGAACAATAAAAGAAATAATTTTGGCCGCATATGTCTTACAATTTTTTTTTTTTTTTTTTGACTGCGCCTTAGAAAAACTTACAGACTTAAAAGACGTTTAAAGGGGTCCGAATGAAAAAAAAAAAATACTAAAGGTCTGTTTTTTAGTGGGTTAGCACTATCTGCAGCCGAAGACTTCAATTTAGGAATATCTCTATAGATAAATTAATTATATGTTGATATTTGTTATAAAAGTCGCCTAATGGTTAATATTTTAAGGGATAAGCACAGTAAAGTATTAAGGTAAATTAAAACTAGGATATATATATATATATATATATCGTTTAAGATAACAAATTTGCGGGATGAGTTTCTGTTTAATTGGTCAAAAGCAGAGCAGACGAACAGGGTACGCATTTTTGCCCAATCAAAGACAAACTCATTTTGCAAAGTTATCTAAAAACATTTAAGTTTTTACTTCCTAGTCGGATGCCAACAATTAAAATATTTAATTATAAATTTTATTTAACAATTGGATCTTGATATAAACCATCGGAAACTGGAGTGACAGCATTCCAAGATTGTGTGATGTGCTGTCAGTCACACTCGATTTTTTATTATTTATCCATTGTTATTAAATAATTTATAATTTCTTTTTTTTTTAATAATAAAATAAATATTTTTTTTTCCATATTATTCAAATGCATTCATATCACCAATTTCTATGTACATATGGATATGAAATAAATTGTTATACTTAAAAGTATTATTATAAAAGATACTTTATATTTTTAGAGCCTATAAAAATAGTGGATTTACATATTCTCCTAGGAAAAAGAATGTTCTGATTTATTCTATATGCATTTTTAAACCTTTAAAAATACAATTTAAACACATAAACATGGCTAGTAAAAATCTCATAAATAATAATATTAATTCAATTTTTGATTAAAAAATAAAAAATAAAATATTTAAGGTAATATATGTGAAAGTGCTCCTAAAAGACGAACCAAAATATTATCCCGGATAATAAGATTAAGAAAGAATATATTTGGAAATATTCTTTTCATTTCAAACAGTTAAATTAATTCAAGTCCAAATTGATGTTTCGAGTATATAAAATACTCTCAGCTACTTTCAAATGTGTTGTGAATTTTGAATTCAAAAGAGAGATATAAAATTTGAAATTCAAAAATCAAAATTCTAATTTAAAATAAGATTTGAAAAACAAAATTTGATATTTTTTGGATTAAAAAACACATGCAAAGATTCCCACAGAAAAGTGCTGGGCGTCTTTGCATGTATATCACTGTTCCCACGGGAATGGGGGATTATTATCTTGAAAAATGTTATAAAAGGCCATCCCCCACTCCCTGGGGAGGATTCTCTCTCTCCCTTTTTGCCTTCACAACATATGAAACGGTGGACTAAACATGAATTAATTAGGCAAATTAAAACTAAAAAACACAAGATGATATTTGCAATAAATAATAAATTGATGTGTTTTACTCTTACATATATATATAAATATAAGAGAGAGAAAGTATTGCGATCGCGTCAAAAATTCGATGTCGAGATTTTAATAGAAATACACGTTTTGAAGTCCTTTGAGTCCAAAAAAAGTTAGTTCTGGAAAATTGTTTGTCTGTCTGTGATCAAAATAATGCATAAAGCTTGCGAGGTTGAAATTTCATATTTAGGCCCCGAGAAAATAAATGATGCAATACCTTTTCTCTATATACACTCTGTATATAGGTAAGAGCAAAGTGAAAATTATAATTAAATTAAACCATGTAATACATAAATTAATTCGTTCTTATTTTCTGGAAAATAAGCAACCCAAATGACAATTTTATTTATGGGACAAAAAACAAAAAGATTTTTTTCAAAATTCACAGACAGTCCATTTTGTGAAACTCACTTCAAAACGTGCATTTCCTTCAAAATCTCGACATTGAATTTTTGACACGAATGTAATGCTTACTATATATTCGTATTAATATGTAAACAAAGTGTCCATAATATTTTGGCAACCTACTGTATATTACAATTTATTTTTTAAATGAACAAAAATTTTTATATTCTTCATAGATGTTACTAAATTTTTGTTAGTTTGTGACAACAGAAAATTGAATACTTTTTTTTTTTTGCAAGACTATATCAAATTTTCTTAACCCACTTGATGGAACTAAGGTTTATTTTTCCTGGTTGCCCTAAGGCCCTTGTACCCTTTATTCAAGTCATGTTCGTGATAATCCCTTGGGATTAGATTAAAAAGATCATAGAGAAGTATGACATGCAAGCGACAGCTAATTTAATTAGGATAGAAAACGTGTTGTGGTCAATGTGGTTTCAATTCAATGGAGAGGAAAAAAAAAGATTTTAATATTAAAGATATTCATCGTAGGGAAGATTATTTTGAATTCCAGAAATATATTCTGATCAAATATCGGAAAATTCCATCACTTATTAATTCGAAGTTAGGTCATTTTATTAACAATTTTATTTTCTCTAGGCTTGTATAAAATTTAGAGAATTTTTTTATTATATTGAATAAAATCTTACATGTATTTTAGAGGAAAAAACGCGCTGATTTTAAAGTTAATTATTTAACTATTAAGGGGGAGTAGGAGAGGACGCCTAAAAGTACTTTAAAAAAAAACTAGACTATTATAAAGAATTTTTCAATGCCTGTTTTTTTTTTTTTTTATGAATTAAATTATAAGGATAACAGAAAGTTATAAATTTTTTAATGACTTATTAAAAAATTATGAAAATTAATTTTGTATCATTAATCCAATTAATTTTTTTGTAATCAAGCAAATACAGAAAAATAAACTTACAATAATTTTAAATTTTTTTTTTTTATTTTAAAAAGAATTTATTATTATTATTAATCACATATTAATTAAGAAAAATTTAAAGTAAGCTTAGATGATTTATAAATAAAAAACGATCAAAATAGTCGAGCATTCTGCAGATAGATGGCTGGACTGGTTATCTTACGGCATTATCTGATCACTTATAAGCCTATATTTTTATATTTTTATGCTGTTATAAATGATATATAATAATATTTATAAACCATTCATTATTAAAAGAACAACGAAAATTAAACAAATACATGAGATTAAATATAATCCTATCATCCTGCCGTCTGTTGGAAAATTTTCGAATTTTGGCTAACTTTTTAAGAATTTTAAGTTCCAAATGTCCCATTAAACAGATTATGAAATATTGCGAGATGTAAATTCTTTTGAAAACAAACTTTTTATTTTAATATTCAAAAAATAACACATTGGATATTGTCAGAAATTTAATGTCGACATTTATTTTTGTTATATTTCTATTCCATTTGTTTTTGTTTTAAATTAATTAAGAGATGTATAAAATCATTGATATTAAATGTTTAAAAAATTAAAATATTAAGATAAATTAATTTTTCTTAATAAATTAGGGAAGAAATATGAGAGATTATGTGCTGTTCTCGAATACATATGAACACCAGTATATTCAACCTATTTTGGAATTAAAGACATCATTTGAATTTTTTCTTGGGTGGGGAGGGGTTAGAATTTTTTTTCATATAATTAGGCTTAACTTTCAAATAGGTATTCTAAATCTGACCATAAGTTATTTAATTTAATTAATTTTTTAATTTTTTACAGTTTATATAATATATTTTGAAATATTTTATTTATTAGAATAATATAAAATTTAAAAAAGATCTCAGCCTCTGTTTGGAATCACTAATTTTGAAAAACTTTCCCTTCTATCTCTAAAACTATTCACGTTAGGAAAAAAATTTGATACGAGCCAATTTGCAGAAAATTTTATCAATTTTTTTTTTGAAATACAATAGAGTCTTATTGCCTAAAAGCCACTTACTTCTTCGGGATCGCAGCAAAAAAAGGGATAATTTAAGAAAACAAAGTGTGTTAATACAGATTTTTTCAAGAGATAAATATATATGCTTTATAATAGTATTATGTATAAATTTTATATTGTGACTATGTACATTAATAAATACAATACATTAGGCCTAAGATTTTATTGTAACTTTGTATAGTATGTGTACATAACATTAAAAAATAATATAAATAGAAAAAGTAAAAATAAAATATTTAATTTTGCATTATATCAAATGTTTCGGGTAATGCGGCATAAGGCTGGTCCCGTTTAGGCAGGATTAGCAAGACTACTATATATACAGTTTCCTAGATTAATAAAAATATTTGTTCCTTGTTCGCTAAAAAGGTATTTATCAATATTTATGAATGAATGGAGTGGAGGAATCAGTTGTTGAGATTGATGCACTGATTTATTTTTTTATCGTAAAAAAAAATATTTAATGTAAACAACAGGAGGTTTTTATGAGATATAGTAAACGAGTTAGAAATATTGTAAATATAAGAGGAGTTTGAATTTAGGGAACTTAAAGTCAATTGTTTGAAGTGAAAATAAAAGCCGCGATTGTTCTCGGTAAGTGGGTCTATACAGGCCAATGAAAAAAAAATAATAATTTTTTAAATTTATATGCCTGAATGATTTATAATTTAAAGACAAAAAAATTTTTATTTAATATTGATATATCCATTTAAGTATTGAATTTAATTAAAGTGAGAACAACCGCAACGATCATTTCAAATTGATTTTGTCAACAAAAAGAAAAAAAAAAAAAAAAATTAATATATCGAAAAACGAACAAGTTTAAAATTAATTTTTTTTTCGCACATATTTCCTTTTTTTTTTAAATTAAAATTCTTTTTTTTTTAACTGGGATGAATGAATGACGCTTAGACAGGAACAATTGTCTCATTTGGAAGAAGCAAGTGATGTTCTAGTCTGTTTATTTTCTCCTATTAGCCCCCATTGATTTAATATTATTTTGCTAGTGGTATGGTAGCATGTCCGACCCAGGCTGGAATGTCGCCCCGATTAAGATTTATTAGCCGAGGAGCGACAAGTTTTCTACCAAAATTCGAACCCCAAACTTCGACTTTGGCTGTTTTTGGCTTTTATCCGAAATACACTCTACATCTATAACATGTCCTTTGGGTGATGGTTGGGTTCAAGCTCGATAAAATATAGTCTCTGGTCTACATAATGGAGGTCTAATTCACTAAAAAAAAAAAAAAATGTTAGCTAACATAGTCAATGTCTCAACTAACATATATAGAAATGCAACTAGCAAATTAAAAAAAATAAATTTAATATACCCGGGCACAATTTTTGCTCAATCAAACACAAACTCATTTCGCAAATTTGTTATTTCAAACGATATATTGACTGGCTTATTTACAGTCTATATGACAGTATTTTAAGAACTTTTCGTGTCAATGAAATTTTAATTTCATTAGTATAATAGACCGATGCGAAATTTTTCAAAAATTAATTATATTAAACATTAAATTGAATATAATTTGTTGACTTTAGCCGCAAATTTAATGCTCTAAATCTTGTATTGTACTATGGTGCACAAAATATGCTTAGTTTTCGACATATAAGTGAAAAACTGAAGTGCCCAAAACTTTTGAGATTTTTACCACCCCTCCCCCCCCCCTCCTCCAAGTTAGCACAGGGTGGAGGTCGTATACTTAGGATAGACATCTTAGAGTATCCCCAAATAACCTGTAAAAAATTCACTAACTTTCATTATGTCGACTGGATTATTACACTTTTTTTTTGTTTTGGATTTGGTGTCTTGAAAGTCTACGAAATTATTAAAACTTAAAAAAGACGATCTTCTTCTACAAAAAAAGCTTCTAAAAATTATTTAAAAAAATTTTTAACAACCTTTTTTTTTACCTCTTAAAATATGATATAATATTGTGACATATATATTAAATTCAGTAATACGCACCCTAGTAACACGATCCCTCAGACTAACCGACAATCAAAACCGACAAAATGAAATACACAAACTAACCGAGGCACTAACCCAAAACGGGTACAACAAACACCAGGTACTTAAACACATACACAATGAGGCAAAACCAAAACCACCAACACAAACTACAACAGAACCTGAAGATCCAAACACACACAAGGCATTTCTCCCATACATAAAAGGCATAACAGATAAAATTGGCCGCATTCTTCAAAAGAAAAACATAAAACCCATTTTCACCACACACCAAAAACTATCAAACCTAATAAGAAATCCAAAAGACACTATTCCAAACGAATCCCCCGGAGTCTACGAAATTCCTTGTGCCGAGTGTCATCGGTCATACATAGGCCAAACTAACAGAAGAGTTCAATTCAGGATTTACGAACACAAAATGGCACTAAGAAAACTAGACCCTCAGTCAGCAATAGTAAAACACCATAACGAAACAGGACACATTATGAACTTCGAACAAACAAAAACAATAGAACCAATAAACAACTTCCACTCCCGTATCACAAGAGAAGCCATAGAAATTTACAAAAGGCCTGAATGTCTAAACAAAAGAGACGACGCCCTCAATTTCCCAACAACATGGAAAACACTTATTCCTAAACTCCAAACCAAGGCTCACACAAATACAAAGACTTCACACACTCCAAAACTGTCCCGAAACAACAATATCACGTCCCCAAAACAAACACAAACAATCACAAACAAACGTAACATATCCAACAGCAAATCCATCTCAACAAACCAAGCCACGCCCCCAGACCAGGCCCAGCTAACCAGAGACAGCCACGTCACTCCCAAAGCCACGCCCCCAGACCAAGCCCAGCCAACCAGAGACAGGCACGTCACTCCCAAAGCCACGCCCCCAGACCAGGCCCAGCCAATCAGAGACAGCCACGTGACTCCCAAAGCCACGCCCACATGCCCGGCAACAGGTATAAAAGGACCTGCACCTCCGGCTCGCAGTCAGTTACTCTCGGCCTGGGGAGTAGGCAGGTTGAGACCCCGGGAACCAAGAGCTAACACCCCGACTTGGGGAGTAGGCAGATTGAGGCCCCAAAGTCAACCCAAACCAAACACAAACCCGATTACACAGAACCAGCCACTGTCCATTCCTCAGAGACAAACCCAGACCTCTGAGGCATCCACCAAACACACCACCAACACACCGACTTGGGGAGTAGGCAGATTGAGGCCCCGTAGTCAACCTAAACCGAACACAATTACACACCCAACCTTCCTCCAGTTCTCAGAGACCAATCCACGCCTCTGAGTCATCCACCAAATTGACCTGGGGACCAGGAAGACTGCGACCCCGTAAACAACCCCCCTCCACCATTACCTCCCTAACTTCCTTCTCTCTTGAAAATGGCTCCAAAAGGAGAGCCGAAACGTCGAGTAAATCTCAGCACCCCACGCGACTTAACCCGAGAAAACTTGTCTTCGCATATATATATATATATATAAAAAAAAAAAACTGAAGCATAGGACGCCTGAGCAAAATGAATATTTTATATAAATAAGTTAAGAAATTACAAAAAAAAAAAAAAAATTAATAGTAAAGTTTCATAACAATCTCAATAAATACTCTGCGCTTTTTTTTTATTATGAATTATTTAATTAAAACATTTATAAAATAAATTCCAAAGCTTTTAGTGCAGTTTTTAAATTTACATTATAATCTTTGACTTGTCTCTAATATTCGTTTTTTATTCGCCTCTAAAGTGTAGGTTATTTACATTCACTGTGTCGTTACAGCATTCAGTAGCTGGTTCTATTACGTAATTTTGTTTCGATTTTTTTTTTTTTTTTTTTTTTTTTTTGAATGAAATCCTTTGATGTTCACAAGAGTTTGATTACTTTCTTTCATTTCAAATTATTTTGAGGATCATTAAAAAATAAATAAACGTGTATATGTGTGTTTGTAAGTATGTGTATTTAATCATTAGTTGGTAATGAAAACATTTTAATTTTTAATTAGCTATTTAATTTAACAAGTACTTTTAAAATATTAATCAAAATAAATTGGAATTTTTTTTTTTTTAAAGAAAAAAAAAGTAATTTATTTAAATTTAATAGAATTTTATTGAAAAAAATGTAATAATGAATTTTTAAAACTAGTGAGTTATTTAAATTTTGAATAAAAAAATATCTATTGCAGTGGAGTAGAAAAAAAATCCAGATCTGTTTGTTATACGTCATTGTCAAACTCGATTTATTCATTAAATGTAATAACTTCATGAATTAGTTTTTAATTGCTGAAAGATAGGCAATCCAAATGACCAAAATTATTTTATTAATTGTTCTGCAGGTATATTAGATAAATGGCAAGTTTTGAACAATTTGTGTGAGAAAGCGATTAGACTGGAGGGAGGTTCTTCCTCCTCCACTATTTTGGTGCTGAAGGGAAGTTCTTCCTTCTCCTCATCATAGTGTTGGAAAGAGGTTCTTCCCCCTATACTATCATAGTGTGGAAGGAGGTTCTTATTTCTCCATCATCATAGTGCTGGAGGGTGGTTCTTCCTCCACCATCATAGTGCTGAAGGGAGGTTCTTCCTACTTCGCCATCATAGTGCTGGAGGGAGATTCTTCCTCCTCCATCATCATAGTGCTGAAGGGAGGTTCTTCCTACTTCACCATCATAGTGCTGGAGGGAGGTTCCTCCTCCACCATCATATTGCTGAAGGGAGGTTCTTCCTCCTCCACTATCATAGTGCTGGGGGGAGGTACTTCCTCCTCCGCCATCATAATGCTCGAGGAGTTCCTCGTCCACCATCATAGAGTCTGATTTCCATCGATGCGAGTAAAATAATACTAATTTTAAAATTACTTTACCAATTTATTTTGATTAATCTTTAAAATTCGTTGTTAAATTAAATATCAATAGCTAATTAAAATGTTTTCATTTTCAGTTAATGATTAAATAGATACATGTTAATTTACTGGTATAAGAGGACTTTTGAAATAATGAAATAAAAACATTATTATTGAAACGTCAATGTGGTTGTCTAACTACCAGAAATCAACTACCGGCAAAATTTAGAAGTAAACAAACCTTTATTTCTATAATAGTACGGCCGGTTTGAAATACGATTAATTTTATTTCCACCGAAGTGTGCCATCTCTAAGAGGATGAGTTTACGATTCTTTGGTATTCAGCAAACAACCCAAATATACCTTAGATTATTAATTAACTAACATATTCACATTAAGTATGCTGACATATTTTAATTATCTATGGAATATCTAGAGAATATTGTCTGTCAGAATATAAACGTACGAGTTAAGAGTAAAAATCAGCCAAGCATAAATGATGCTTTATGTGAAACAGGAAATATCAAAATATCTTGAAAACTATTAATTTTAATGAAATGAAATTTAAAATTTTTTATAGAAAAACAAAAAAATTACTTTTTAAGGGCAAAGTGAAGTGGCCTCTAAATTTGTATTTTAAATAAATTAGGTATTTTAAGAATTTTTCAAAATAAATTCTTTGAATACCTGTTTTGATAAATACAAATATTTTTATAAATGAAATAGATAATTCGAATATTTATTTTTTTCTAATAAAAAAAAATGAAATTAAAATCTAATTACAATCTTTGATATGTATTATTTTATTTTAATTTAATTTTTTCTATAATTGGTTGGTTTTTCTAAAGGTAGAAAAAAAAAGTAAAAGTAAAAATTATGACTGCATTTATGTCCATCTGCTAGAGCCTAACACTCATAATAAATGTTTGGACAGCGGCGACCCACATTCAATTCAAGTGCGATCGGCAAAGCGAAAGTGATGAAAAATTCACAAAGCTTTTTCACTTTTTTTTTTTATATCCGTAAGTGTGTGTGTGTGTGCACGCGACATGCACTTGACGTCATATCGTTTTTGTCACACTATCGAAAAAATTTCGTTGCAAACTGTACGTGTATATAACTGACCTAGAATGTTTTTAATCCAATTAAGTTTGGTTGTAGAGATCAATATGCATTTTATTTATTCTCGTTGTGATGTAACAGGATTTTCACAAGTCACCAGTGACAGTTATAACTGAGATATAATATAAATTAATATAAAATTTAAAATTATCGATTAAATAAAAAAAATTATTTTCTTATAATTTTATATTTTAGGGATTTCAAAGTTTACTTTTAAATATATTCAGAAATAATTTTTTTTTTAATTTTTCAGGCATTCAACTTGAATTTTTTGCGCAATTACTTATTTTCGGTCATCATTTGTGACCATCATCATGCCTAAAATCAACATACCATCTATTGCAATAGTATTGAGATTAAAGCCCGGTAGTTAGGCAGCCCAAATGGCACACGCTCACTTGGGCTTTTTTTCTTATCTCAGTGTAAGCCACTGAGATAATTCTTATGACAAGCTGCCATTTGGGCTGCCTAACTACCGGGCTTTAGTCTCAATACTCGGGGGGAGGGGGGGAAATGGGGAAGAATGAGAATGATTTAACCCCTGAGAAATAAAATTACAAGTAAACTGAAAAATTACAAATAAACTTCGAAATTCCTAAAAAAAAAAATTAACAAAATTTATCAATTAAAAATTTATTTTCTCTTGTAAAGAAAACCTTTGTTGTTGAAATGTTCATTAAATGTTTTCTAGAACCGAAACGTAAATTCTAACATACATATATACATAATTAATCGTATTATCTTTTTGCCGCTTAAAATAATAATTTTCCACCCTTTTATTACGAATTTTATATATTTTGAAAATAATCTCCTCTTTTGAATTGTTATTTCCGTATAATGAGGTTATGAAAATTAAATAAAATTATGTTTGAATATATCTGTGTGACTGTAATTTTATACAATACCTTCTAAAAATAACAACAACGACAAATTGTCATTTGGATAATGTAGCTTGGCTAATCACCGTTTGAATATTTTCGAATGTTTCCAGGCTATTTTCAGAAGTACGATTAAGTGATTCGAATTAATAAACAAAATTAAAGGGAAAACTTTATGAAAGCTAATTGTTTTTAATTACAGTTTGTTTAAAATGAATTATGACGATTATATATAATTATTGACTGTTAATGAAATTTAAGAGTATGAATAATAAATATAATATAAAATAATCATTCAAGTGAGGTTATTAGATAATTATTTACGCCGGAACTAAGAATTATTTTAATTTTAGTATTTATTTAAAAAAAATTTTTTTAAGATATTATTATTATAATGAGTTGAGAATAAGGGTGGGTTCTTTAATCGATATTCAAGTAATAAAATAATTTCATAACTCTGGACCAAGGAATGAAACCTTCCCCAGCAAATAGAATAACTTTTTAAAATATCATACTACTTATTTGAAGAAATATTTTATTTGCTGGTCTACTGACTGGAGGCTGCTGTTTGAGACGGCGACGGTCGTCGCACTGGCTGGAGTGGGGGGGGGGGGGGGGCTCCAACAATTAATAGAACACAAGTAATAAAATTAAATTAATTAATTTAAAAGATTATCTTTTAAAGAAAAATAAATTATTTCTAATTTATGCGAATTATTATTTGCAAAAAGACAGAAAAATCTGGTGTGTCTGGTCGCACAGCAAAAACTTTCTCTTGTCTAAATAATTAAAAGTTGTGTTATGTGCTTGTCACTCCAGATTTTTTGTGTTGAGATATGATTAGCTTCCGCCAATATTAGAATCCAAAATATAGAAAAACAAGAAAAATATTTTTTATATTTTGTTACCATGGCAACCATTTCTTCTATCTTTCCTATGAAGATCAAGAGTAAAGTGGTCTTAAGAAGATTTCAACGGCAAAATGAGAATATACATTTTAAAGAGCATCTAAAAAATAGTTGATTTATGAATTTAAAAAAAATAAAAATCGAAAAAAACTAAAAAAAAATATATCAGTTCTAGTACTTTTTGGCCGATTTTGTTTAAAATTTTATTTACACGAGTTCGGAGGGTGCCTAACTTAAATATAAAATTTCAACCTCCTAGCTCATTTCCTTTATGGTCAAAAATGTCCACACACACACCATACAGACCAATTTGTGGGAGCCACTTTTTTGGACTCAGGGGACCTCAAAATCATAAATCCATCAAAATCTCGACATCGAATTTTTGACATGATCGCAATATATATATTTCATATAGCCTATAGGGTAAGAGAAAGTAAAAATCAATAAATGAATTGATAAATTTTCGTTCTTTCAACACATTTTTATATGAATATAATTAAGAAACGATTTTTTAAAATAGATTATATGTCTTTTATTATTAATACTATTGTTTTAGTGTCTTAAATGATGATTTCCCATTCGATAAAACGACAATTTTTTTCCTAATGTTATTATATTGAATATATCATAAATCTATTTAATAACATATCTGACCGCTATAATCCTAATAATCCTAAATAATAGAAAATAATTTTTTATACATTCAGAGAATGGCTTGATATTATTTGAATATAACAAAAATAAAAAATCGAAGATGCTAAAAAAAAGATACCGTGGTAGTCAATTTTCAACAGTGCCCACACAGGCGTTACAGCATTTGAAATTTAAATAAATCAAATCTCAAAATGAAAAATGCCAAATTTGTGAATTTTTGGGACTTTATTATAAATTCTTTCATTTGACCAATAAGGAGGGGGCACAAAATTTGTGACGTAGGGAAGGTGGAGATGCAGTGGCGCATAACCAGGAGATGAGGGGGTAATAGGGGTTATATTTATTTAATTCGGGATTCAAATTAACTTAAATAAAGAACTGTAATTCTTTACAAATTTTATAATCTGCTAGTCCGAAAACAATACCGACTTGTATCAGAACATATTTCTCTGGAAGAGAATTTAAGAAGGATGTAGAACATGTAGAACAATTTGAATAATTCCAAACGGATACGAAATTTATTTGACATAAATTTAAAGTCAAATATTTAAAAAACTATTCGACATAATCACTTTTACGTAATTAGGCTAATTAAGAATTGCTAAATAAAACTTTTTAAATTTTAAAAAATTTTTTACAACAAACAAAATTATAGTTAAAAGTAAAGTACCGAGCTCTTATGTTTGCATAACGGTTCTCCTAAAAAATGTATCACTTAATAAGCCCCGGTCTGACACATAAATGGCAACATTGTTGAGAGACCCAAGTGATTAGTAGTATCTTCAAACATTACGTGTCAATTTCATGGCATTCCGACCGTTAGTTTAGAGCTTACAGTCGTTTTAGTGAACCCAGTTTTGTAATTTTCAAGATAATGGGGACAATGCCCCGTGATAAAACAATGGTTAATTTGGATGAATTATGCTTGAATTGATTCTCCACCCCCCATACTCTCCAGATTTGGTCCCCAGCGACTACTGGCTTTTGACGATATAAAAAAGATGCTCCAGGGAAAGAAATTTGGCTCAAATGAAGAAGTGATTGCAGAAGCTGAGGCCTATTTTGAGAGCAAAGAAATAAATAATGGCGCAGTCCTGATTATTTCAATTATTTTTTCAAAAAAGGGGTATGGTGAGGACACAGATAAACCACGATAAAAGGCATCGAAAAGTTGGAATGAATGTATCACTTTTGAAGGTATGTTGATAAAAAAAATTATTTTTCTTAATTAGACCGGTGACTTATTGAGTATTGTTTTTTGCTTAAATGGCTCCGATGAAAAAATTGTTTTTGAAAAATATTATAAGTTGAGTCTTTTGTAAAATTTAAGTGGATTTTGTAGACGCAGCGACATTATACTAATGACTGTGATTAGAGTGAAAAGAATAATTTCGAGTTGAAAATTTTCTTTCTCTCTCTTTTTCAACCATTAAGAGTTTTTAGTAGTGAAGAAAACTAATTATTTTTAAGAAGAATTTACATAAGTTACATCTATATTAAAATCGGGTTAATTTTTTTTTTTTTTTATTAGAATATTAAAATTAGTTAACATTCTGTTTTGCAATGCAAGAGCTTAAAGTTTTCGTGTCGAGTTGAAAAGTGTTGTGAGACAAACCGAAACCTATTTAAGTCTAGAAGAATGTTTGAGAATTAAGAAAGACTTACAGAAAAATATTATTATTATCTCATTGCAATTGAAGGAACTCTATCTTTTTAAGTTTTTTATTATATATCAGATCCTAAAAAAAAAAAACTAAGAGTTGGATATGTTAATGGGTATAGTGGGGGAATTAAAATAATAATAAGTAATGATTGTTATGAAATTTGGTCAAGGGCACACAAACGTCTTTATTATTATGGCTGAATTTTAAAAGATTTGGTTTGTGAAAAATGTGCTTCGATATTATAATTTTTTACCGCTCCCTGTGGTCCGATTAACTTCTAGTTTTATTAAATTCTTAATAACACGACTATAAATATGCAAAACCTCATCCTAATCTGATAAATACTTCCAGAGATATAAGCAAAATAAAAAAGTACACACATTCGTATATACCCAGTATATAGTGTATATAAATACATTAAATTCCTGTTTATTTATTTTTAGCAAATTAAGTATCAAAGATATATAAAAAAAATCTGGTGTGACTGGCATAGCACAAACTTTCTTTTATCTTCGGTAATTGAAAGTTGTGTTCTGAGCTTGTCACACCAGATTTTTTTGTTACGACATATATTTAGTTTCCGACGGTACATTTGAATTAAAGATGTAAAATTTATATTTTGTTAACATGGCAACCATTTTTCCTATATTTCCTATGTAGTCAAGTGTGCTTCAAAAGATTTCAAGGGCAAAATGAGAATATACATTTTAAAGAGGATTTAAAAAATATTAGATTTATGAATTTTAAACAAAATCGTTGAGAAAATCGAAAAAGTACATCATCAGTAAAGTACTAGTACTTTTTGGCGGATTTTGTTCAAAAGCTTCGTGTCACGTCCCAGGAGTGTGCCAAAGTTAATCGGACCACAGGGAGCGGTAAAAAATTATAATAGCGAACCACAGTTTTCACAGGCCAAATATTTTGAAATTCAGCTATAATATTTAGCCATAATAATTAAGACGTTTTCCTGCACTATTACATGGTACATGGTACATATGTAATATAGATAATAGAAAAGGAAGTATTATAATCGTGGAAAATTTAACTTAGTAATTTTTATTTATATATTTTACGTTTAAAGACATATCCACCCGAAAAAAATCTTTCTGTATGTGTGTGTTTAAGTAGTTTTTTTATTTACCTTATATCTTTTAAGCACCTATCAGATAAGGATGAAGAAGATTAGTGAATTTATAGTCAAAAAAATAAAAAATCAAAGCGCGAAATTTTCAGATTATTTCTATCAAAGATATTTTTATTAACTGCAAAGTTAAAAAAATGGATGGCCGCCACGCATAAACGGGTATAAGTGCTAGTTTTGTGTTGATCAACATTTTGTAAATCAGTATGCAATATTTGTATATAAAGTTTAAAATATCTAGTTAGAAAACAAACAACTATTAATTAAAGATCTCTTTTCTTAATCGTTACATTAAATAAATCTTTTCTTATTTTCTCTATTATTAAATTTTTTTTAATATTATAGTTCATAAGATAGGAATAATATCGGAGATAAAATTTTAGATATTAAAAATTCATATTGAATTAAGGGGGTTGGGGGGGAGACGCATTTAAAGAAGAAGATATAACGAAGGAGCTTATTTTAAAGTAACCATCTATTGAATATATAATCACCCAGTTGAATTTGAAAGTTTTTTTTTTTTTTTTTTTTTTTAATAAATTAACTAATCTTGTTTGAAATTTGTATACTAAAAAAATTTAATTTATGAATAATTTTAAAATAACTATCAAATAGAAAATATTCTTCTATTCATTCTTTATAAAAACAAAAAATTAAATTTCACTTATTAGTCGTCTAAGACCCAAATGCAAGGTCGATTGAAGAAGGGGTAAAATTTTTTTTAATAGGTCATATTAATGTTATATACCATGGTACATAATAATTAATTTATAAAAATAATCAAATTATACTATTATGTAATAATTTTAAAATTTATATTATTTTTTCTCCATTAGATCAGCATTTAAATTGTTGGCATTGTTTTACAAATTAAGTACCCTAATTTTTTAGATTGTTTATTTAATTAATAATAATATACATTCCGAAATAATATCATTAATATTTTATATTCACTTTATCGATAAAGCCGTGAATCGAATTTATATTAATAATTAAAGAGGTATTTTCATTTTATAAAATACTTGCTTTAAATAAGTAGTTTATAGTATAAAAAAAAAAAAATAATAAAATTAATGACTCTTTTCTTTACCTTCTGGTGTCAGAAGCATAGATGTTTTTTTTTTTTTTTTATTTTTTTTTTTTAAAGAAAAGAGAATTTTTATGGGTTTTTCCTTCGGCATAAAGCCCTTTGGACCGCCAACGAAAGCCTTACTGACATCCAATCACCTCATATCAGTTATCCTCCACTAAGTTTGCATATGCTTTAATGCTTTCCATAACAATCTCTTTTCTCATTCATCAATCGAAGTGAATTTCTTTAGATCATTCGCTATGAAAAAATGGTTTCCATCATAATTGTCAATTCCATAGAACTTATTTTTTTTTTAAATGTAAATTAAAAGGAATAATTATAACATTTTCAAAAATATATATTTAAGGCAAAAAGAATCTTATTATGGGAATTTTTAATTATAGACCACATTTGTATTAATTATTGATTAAAAATATAAATACTGTGCAACGTTTCACCAGTCGTTTCAAGTAATGTGCACTTACTCAGATTCAAGCTTACTAATCTCTAAAGGACGCCTAGGTGAAGTTAGTAGAATTTATATGCAATGAAGTAACCCACATATATCAATACAATTATCACTAACTTCATTGCTACTAACTTCATGTAAGTGTCCCTTAGAGGTTAGTTCGCTTATTTATTAAGATTATTAATTAATTATTTATTAAAAACATAAATACGGTACAACGTTTCAACTACTTATTCTGCAGTCGTTTTCAAGAAGTTAGTTCGCTTGAGTTGGAGCAAGTGTACAGTACTTTAAAACGACTGCAGAATAAGCAGTCGAAACGTTGTACAATATTTATGTTTTTAATAAATAATTAATACAAATGTGGTCTATAATTAAAAACTCCCATAATAATAATAATATAAACCACAAATTCTTTCAAGTCCCCCCGCCGCAAAAGCGTAGAGGTCCTGGATCGTCTCCAGGGAGCGCAAAAAGAATCTTATTTATATTTTGTATACATTTTTATAAATATATTAATTAAACAACAATAGTATGTGTCATTATTGTTTTTTGAAATCCCTCAAAACTGAAAATATTTTATCAAATCCTTCGTAAATCTCGAGCTTTTGCTCGTTGTGAATATCAACACTGTTATAGAAGGACGAATATTGCGATAAATAAATCCAGAAAAAATATCTGGCTCAAGCTATTACAGTGAGAGTATCTCAGGGTGAATATGAAATTTAACATCTAAATTTACCACTATATTTTGGATTTTAAAACCTGAAAATTTGGCCATAAAACCAAGTCTTTTTATAATCTTCTATTTCAGCATCTGAGGCCATTTAGACCCCGTGCCTATTTATTTCAATTGATTGGTATCCAATTTAATTGAAATAAATTTTTATTATATACGCCGAGGTCCGGGGTTCTCCTCCCGTCCCAGGCGAGATAAATTTATTTCATTTGATTTGACTACAAATCATTTGAATTAAATAGGGATGGGGTCTAAATGGCCTTAGGTGCCGAAAAAGACCTAAAAAATCAGGAAAATTTTATATTTTTAAAAAATATAAATTTATTATATAGACCCTGTTATGCAATGGTGTGTCAAAGACCAAAAAATTCAAAATTGAGTTAAGCACGGAATATTGTTTCAAATGCTATAATTAATAGTATTTTTTATAAAATATGTCCTAAAGAAATTTATATTTAATGTTACTTGCACAATTGACAAGGAAAAATTATATATAATCCAATGAAAACAAAAAACTTGAATGTTAATTTTCTCAAAACTCGATGTTTGGTCTTTGACACACCATTGCATAACAGGGTCCATATAAATTATGAAATAAAATTTAAATATTTAAAAAAATTCCCACTGAGACAGAACTATCACTGCAAATAAAAGAAGGGTTTACCTCTATAGCACATAATTTTTTTTCATAAGTATGTTCAACATAATCCAACAATTCCCTTCAGGGATTTGATTCAATATTCTTGAATTTGATACGTAGTCTATATTTTTTTTAAGTCAAACATCGAAAATATCATGGGAATATGTATATAATAAAATTCTATTATAAATAGATGGCGGGATAAAGGTGTTTTTCGAATATACTATTTCCTTATCTAGATCTAATCAATCAGTGTCGGAAATGGAATACATTTAACGATAGAATATGTTATAATATAATTTTTTGATTGAATGATTAGATTTATTAAAAGAAAGCATAAGTGAAATAATTCTAATTTCTTCTTTGAAATAAAGAACTCATACATTTTTATGATTTTTTTTTGTGTAAATTTAGATACTATCTAAGGTTTTAATTAAGATAGAGTGTTAATTGAAATGTAAAGTTTGTTTTGTCAATTTTATAAATGCAAAATGATTTTAATTGAGCAATAATTATTCAAGAATCTGAATTCATTGAGGAATTAAGAATATAGCCAGAGGAGAAAATATTCACTTTGAACAAAACAAATTTTTAAAGCTATCATGTAGATTTTCACTATCTAAAATCAACAACAAAAAGTTTTTTTGTTTACAAATTATTTTTATATTATTAAAGAAGATAAATTGATTAATATGATAAAGAAAGCTGTAGGCTTAATGGTAATGGAGTCAAAATAAAAAGAAGACCTGTGCAGTGACAAATAACAACCTCACGAGGGACGTTTCGGTTGCAGGTCTAAGCCATCTTCAGAGTTGACTGGCAAGTGTGTATAAATTTTTGAGGTCTGCGTAACAAGCGTAAAGAAATCATTGAAATAAAATCTGGAAATATTCGATTTCTTTTAACTCCATTACCAGGAATTAATTAATTTCATTTTATATGAAATATACTATTACTTTCTCTTACCCTATATATGAAATATATAGGGAGAGAAAGTATTGCGATTATGTCAAAAATTCGATGTCGAGATTTTGATGGATATACAGTACATGTTTTGAGGTCCCCTGAGTCCAAAAAAGTGGGTCCCGCAAATTGGTCTCTGTGTGTGTGTGTGTGTGTGTGTGTGTGTGTGTGTGTGTGTGTGTGTGTGTGTGTGTGTGTGTGTGTGTGTGTGTGTGTGTGTGTGTGTGTGTGTGTGTGTGTGTGTGTGTGGTGTGTGTGTGTGTGTGGGGGGGGGGGGGGGGTGTGTGTGTGTGTGTGTGTGTGACATTTTTGACCATGAAGGAAATGAGCGCTAGGAGGTTGAAATCTTATATTTAAGTTAGGCATCCCCCGAATTCGTGTAAATAAGCTTTTAAACAAAATCGGCGAAAAAGTACTAGTACTTTACTGATGTACTTTTTTAGTTTTTTTCGATTTTCTCAAAGTTCGCTCCAACAATTTTTTTAAAAATTCATAAATAACTATTTTTTAGATGCTCTTTAAAATGTATATTCTCAATTTGCCGTTGAAATCTTCTGAAGACTACTTTACTCTTGTTCTTCATAGTGAGTGTTTAAAAAAAAAAAA
>JAKCPI010005721.1:0-10120 GCA_023213315.1 Euborellia annulipes
CTTCTTTCTCTTCCCTTAATGTTGCTTCTATTAATTCCATTAGTGTATTCTCTACTCTGTTTCCAAAAGATTGAACTGTTTCTCCTATCTTTTGTCTTAGCAAATTAAATTCATTTTGAAGTGAAAAGAGGGATTTCTTTTCTCCATATAGCTTTCTTAACATTGTTCTTAATTCTTCATAAGAATCTATTTCTTTATACTGGATTGCTTGTAATGCCTTTCCTTTTATTTTTACTCCTAACACTGCCTCTAGAAGGCTTCCTCTTTGATCCTTGATCTATGTTGTCAAATGCATAATCACACGAACTGATAAACTCTCTCAAGTCAGCTTGTGACTTTCCTTCAAATGTAGATATTAATCCTCGCGCTTCTTTTAAAGTAAGTCTATCGTGGTATCTATTACCTCCAGGAGTGGGAAATTCTCTACCTCTATAGTCGTTTGCATAACTCACGAACCTCCGAGACTCTGGCCCTCCGGGTTGGACTGAAAGCCTAGAGTTACATTCTCTCCCGGTTGGCTGGCATGAAAGCCTATTAGTCTGTTCATTTCGATCGTCATCCCCACGACTATATTGGTTTACACTTGTTATCATTATTATCATTTCGGGGACCCTGTCCCTTATTTTCTTCTTCATTTATAAATTGTTCCTGAGGACTCCGTCCTTGTATTTCTTCATCTTGGCTAACATTTAGCAAATTACTTCCACTCGTTTCATCTAGTATTAATAAATCTGTGTGACCTACTGTTCCTTCTATATCACCTCCCCTATTAGCATTTACATTTGACTTTAACATTTTTCTTTTCTTAATTTTAAATCCCTTTAACAATGCCTTGAAAATCTTTAAACCCTTGTCAATCTGAATATACCAAAAGAATGCTGTAACAACTCACCGTTGCTGAGATCTTCAAGAGTTTAAAGTTGTAGCTGCCGTTGTTGTTGTTGCACGTGGCACCAGGTCTCTTTCCGCTGGTTGTGCTGTTCCTGGTTGTTTGATGTTGTTGATCGATCCTACCGCTGCCCACCAATGTTGTGATGTTGATCTCACCGCTGCCCACCAATGTTGTGGATCGTCGTTTCCACTGCTGTCCACTAATGTTGTGGTTCTGGTCTCACCCAAATTCTGGGTTGCTGTTGTTGTTTATGTATTGCTGCCACCAGGGGATTTATACTTTCCCCAAAAGTAAACTATATAGTTGATATGTAAAATTTGATTTTATTTTCGGTGTAAGATACAGTTGTTACAAGAAAAGATAAAGATTACGAATAAAAATTAAGAATAAAAATTAAGAGTTAAAGAGTTGTTACATTGATTGCATTCAAAAGATATATTAAAGTATAAATGTGAGAAGTTACTTGTACGCATTCAAAAGGTATATTAACTCTTGCTCGCTCTCTGAGGGTTTATATAGCCCCTTTTGTCACCTTGCGGCGACGATTTGAGTGGACTTTGTCCATTAGGAATCTGATGATTTTACAATTAATATATTAATTTTTCACATAATCTAGCAAGGGTTTCGGATTCCTGTCTCCTGGGTATCCGGTCATGATACTTGACACCGGACACGCGCCTATGTAAAATGAAAGAGGAATTTATCTATTAAATTCCTTACTAGAGACGACACGTGTTCGTCAGGGCAAAGTCTAGTTTTTAATTCCTTTTTAATTGTGTAATAAATAATGATTTATTTTCCGATAAACAAAACTATTAATTAATAGTTCTTTTTAATTGCTTGAAATAGGACTCTTCTTTATATAAGGTAAATAGATTATGATTCATACTTGTCATTCCGAGAGAGAGAGAGAGAGCAAGTCAATGACTAATGTAATATAAAATATTTCTAATATTATTATTAAAATTTTTGTGTGTGTGAGTGAGGGTCCATAACACATATTATATTATAATTATAAAAGCAATTTGTACATCTTTTAGTGATAAACCCTTGACGGTGTTCTCTGAACTTTGAGTTTTTTGCAAAATTGAGGTGATACTTTTAAACACCAACATTTCATCTAGCCACTGTGCAATGCCATTCTGATAAATGTTTATGAGAAAAAGTCGAAGTTGCAGAGGCATACCGTGGGAGGGGAAGGGGGGCGGTCCCAAAGTTGACTTTGAGAGGTCCTGGCCTCTTGGGTTCAGGGATTTCCAGTATTTTAAAAATATTTTTGTGTATGGAGGAGAGGTATATTTAAAAATGAGTTGTTCTAGAAACGGTAAAGAATACAGTCCATATCTAAATCCAAACATGCGAGCTTTTCTTCTACGACAGAGAATTTTTGTTTGTAGACTGGTATTTAATTAAACATTTTAGAAGCCAACTCACAGGAATACAGCAATGTTGACTGTGGATCAGAAAGATCAGGAAAATCATGAGTCCAATCTACTATTTGTGATATTTGAGATTTGAAAATAAAATAGATATAGAAATAGAAGCCGCAAAACCAGAGGTTTATTTTGCTTAAAACCTTTTGGCAGATTGATTCTTAAATTGATAAAATATAATTTTTAAAATAATTTAAAATGATTCAATTACTAAATAAATATTGTTCTCAGTTTTTAACATGCGTCTATTGATTTCCCATTTTCCAATTATTAAGTTAAGATTAAAAACCCGATTTTAATACCCTTAATTGAATAATTTTCATTTAATCGCCTACGATCCGAAAAAAAATTTCATTTTTCTCTAGCGTTTCAATTGAATTCCTTAAATCTAAATAATAAATGATATGGTCCGTATTTTCGAAAAATGACACTAATTTTTTTATCAAGAGAACATTGAATCCAAATTGATGATCCAAGAATTTTTTTTACAAATGCGTCCAATTTGACAATTTTAGATATGATTAATGTGGCATTCAATTTCTCGATTAATACCTCCAACGGGAATGTCAGCGACGTTTCTTTTGGAATAATAATTGTTGGCTTCATTGTTCCTTTTGCAACTGGCTCTTTTATTTAATATTGTCTATTTCATGCATGAAAGGTTAGAAATAAATTTATTCTTAATAAATTAACAAATTATTTATTCCACGCAAGTTTCTGTGTTTATCTTTTATAATATTATAAAACAAAAAGTGTATAGATGTTGATTTAATTTCATTTATTTATGTATTTTTTATTCACTGTTAATTTATTAGCTGAGTGAAGCAATCGTCTTTAAGCAGTAAAGTTAATCTGAGCAAAAACAAATTAAAGTGTCCGAGAGGGAAGGGGGAGATGCACACAAATTATCCAAGCCCCTAATAGATTTTGTATTTTTGTTTTTTCAAATTTTCGATTTTGACATTAAATACTATTTATGTATAAAATATCAAAGCTCTAGGTCATTTGGAAGCAAGCTCTCCTTGATTTATGTTAATCTATAAATCCTCAAAACGGTGATTTTTGGACATTCATATCTTGGAAAGTAGGAATATTGCTTTTAATTATAATTTGGGTTGACCCACTCAGTTAATTCCAATATATGAAGACCATACCGACCAAAGCAAATAATTTGTTTAAAGAAATAATGCGAAAGAGAAATAACACTATGCAAGATTGGTTAGCAAAAGGAATAAATCTCATCCTTTGACAAAAACTGTGGGTGAACAGCTGGCCTGTTCCTTTTTAATGAGATTCTTTTGTTCACTTCCATCTTCTAAAAAAGATATCCTGGAAAGTCCAGCCCTATGTCCAACCTATTTATTTCAATTAATTGATATGGGATTTCCGAGACCAAAGAGCAAGAACCCTGGAAAGAATTAGACGAGTAAAATTGTTGAATTTGGATATTATATTTTTGGTCTATTCTACTAAATTAAATAAAGTAAGATTGCAAATTTATATAATCAAATAAAAAGCACGTCAAGCCTAATTCTTTGGCCGACTCATGGACTTTGGTCTTGCATAAATACGAATCGATGACACGGAACCCTGGAGCTCGTCATTCCTCAAATCTGGAGCCCGTCACTGTACTATGTTACATATATATACACACAAAAATGAAAAGAAAAATGTATGTATGTATGTATATGTTCTATAGAAATCCACAATTTTCAATGAATCTATATGAAATTAAGTACGCATATAGTACATGGACCAGGGAGAAACGTAGTAATAATTTGAATCTCTTATGTATTTTGAAAAATTAATTATAATCAAATATGGTAACACAAAATCTACAAGTTGGCTTGGAAATTAGCTTGGCAGTTAGTTGCTCTGTGGCCAGCTCTCTGGGTATACGAGATGGGGCTGTAGGAGGAGCTACGTAGCAGTTGAACAAATGAAGAGAGTACGCATATTATATTATAATTATAAAAGCAATTTGTACATCTTTTAGTGATAAACCCTTGACGGTGTTCTCTCGGCAGATAGAATGAAAATCATACCTGCTGTTAGTCTTCATATACATATATTTTGAATTGTATCCGGTATTAAAATTAATTTAGGATATAACATCAGGGAAAAAAGTTTTCTGTTCAAGATCAACTTTTTCCTTCTTCTATCACCAATACAATATATTTATTTTTTTTGTGCCTAATGTGATAATTGACTCAGGGCAGTACAATTTCATCTAATGTATTTTTAGATTTGTAGTTAGTTTTTATACAAATGAATTTTAATCCCGGATTTATTAAACATGTTTCTTATTTTTTGCGCTAGGTGGCATAGCAGGCTTATTTTGTGACATTTTTTAAAACACCTCTATATAAAAGTACGGTGGTATTATAATCTTTTTTAAAATTCACCGTCCTGTTTAGGTAAATATGGATGGATTCCAAAATAAGCCTTTTAAACAGATTTTCTTCTGTCTGAAGTATTATCTTTCGATGGACTCAAAATCGAAGACATGATTTAGTTCAGTCGCATGCCGAGACAGAGCAACAGTATCTTCTTTATTTTTAACATTGCTCTTGTGTTGTGAAATTCTTTTGTGAAGATACTGGCACGTCTGCTCAACATACGACAGCTCACAGCCGTTACAATTTATTTTATAAATCACATGATTTCTGCAACAAGGGAGTTGGACTCTTGTTGCTGTACAAGAAGGACAATGTATTGGCTGGTCAAAAAGCGATTCTTAGTCCATCATTCAATCGACATAGATATTTTTTTTTATATCTTCAGACAGGCTCGGAATATATGTCAAGCTTGTATAGACAATTTTATTAACATTAGTTACAGTCAAAGCCGAAACGTCAGCTGTTGAAATATATTTTTAAAGAAAAAATTCTGGCTGCATTTTTTTCCATCTTTTATTCCTGATATAAACGATAATATTGTGGCAAATAAAATAACGGCAATCAAAATATATATTAACACCAATTAAGATCAATAATATTGAATTTATTCAAATAAAATAAAATTTCTTTCATATTATTAAGTCTTATTCACTCACTAGATTGTGAGATTCAGAGTTCTAATTTCTTGAAGTGAATTGATGTTTTCTATAAGTAGTAATAAAATTTCACATACATGTGCAAACAGTGGCGTAACCAGGGGGGCGAGGGGGGGCTCGAGCCCCCCCCCCCCCGCCCCAGGCGCATCGAGCCTTTGGCGCCCCCCGGAACCGGCATAGGCGCCCTACGGCCTCTAAAATATAGCCCAGCGAATGTGATTTTATCATATTCTTTTCATCGATTGTCTTAAAAAATTGATTGTTTTCTTTTAAAATTATATTACAACTTGAATTCTACTATTTTAAATGAATTTAATTCCAAAAATAATAAATAACGTATATAGAGGCTTTATAATTAAAATTTTTTTTTATTTTGCAATATATAAGCCTTAATTTGATGTTTTATGGCTGTGGAGATTTACTCAGGATTCGTATAAGCCTTAATATTTAATTTTTTGGAATTCAAAATTTTTTAAGCATGAAGGAATTGAGCTATGAGACTGAAATGTTATATTTAAGTTAAACACCCCCCGGGACAGTGAAAATAAGCTTTTAATCAAAATCGGCCAAAAAGTACTAGTATTTTACTGATGTAGTTTTTCAGTTTTTTTCCATTTTCTCAAAATGAAAGGGCTTTTACCATTCTTCAGGCCCGCCCGAGCCCGCCCGGAATTTTTTCAAATCCGCCCATTCCCGCCCGAGATTTAGTGAATGAATGAACGAATGTCTAGCAATTTTTAAATAAAATTTCATTTGCATGCCCGTCTAAATAAAATACTCTATTTTAAAAAGTTTTTATTCTTTGATATTTTCCCGAAAACTGAATAGTTTTTGAAATAATCACAGAAGAAAACGACATTTTTCGTAAAAGCAAAGAAAAATCAAAACAAAATCATACAGGGGTCATTAAAAAACATGTAAATATAAACAAATTTGCTGAGAAAATTACTGGATGCAAGAAATTTGCCCGCCGAAGGCGAGCAAGGGGGTCCAGGGGCGGAGCCCCCTGGAAAATCGGCGCCCTAGTTGAGCTTCGCCCCCCCCCCGCCCTCAAAGGCTGGTTACGCCGCTGTGTGCAAAGGATGAGACTGAGAAAACATGTGATTCAAACAGGATAAGTGAAACTTCTGGACTCTTGTGGACAATAAAGCACACTTGCTTCACCTCGAAAATCTCTGGTCTGAATTTATAAGAAGGAAAATATTTGCCTGCAAATTGGTGTATTCAATAAATGAATTCAGCTTTTCCTGTTGCATTTGGGTAACGTTATAATTTCATTTGGTTTTTAATAAAAAGAAATCTCCTTTTTATCAGCATTTGACTTCTTCTGATTGAAATAAGCTTTCTTTTCAAATTTCGCTTAGCATTAAATTTTCTATAAGTGGAGGAAATTACTTCTAATAGGAAAACAAATGTTGCAACTCCAAGACCAATCATCAAAACTATAAAAGCAATTTGTACATCTTTTAGTGATAAGCTCTTGACGGTATTTTCTGAACTTTGAGTTTTCAACAAAATCGAGGTGATGCTTTTAAACACCAACATTTCATCAAGCCACTGTGCAATGCCATTCTCATAAATGTTCATGAGAAAAAGTCGAAGTTGTTCTAGAAACGGAAAAGAATACCATCCATATCTAAATCCAAACATTCCAACTTTTTCTTCAACGATAGAGAATTTTTGTTTGTAGAGTGGAATTGAATTCAACATTTTAGAAGCCATCTCACAGGAATACAGCAATGTTGACTTTGGATCATTGGAAAGATCGGGAAAATCGTGGGGCCTATCATCTATTTGTGACATTTGAGATCTGAAATTATAATAATGACCATTAGGATCTACGAACAAACTATTACAAATAGACGTATATTGACAGAAGATTGTGAGATTCAATGTCCAAATTTCTTTTATCGAATTGATGTCCGGATAATGACCCGGTGATCCCATGAGTGAAAAAAATTGAGATTGTAATCCACAGATCAGAACAATTGCGGCGATTAAAATACTTGCTGAGAGAATTCTCAACGAATCATCTCTGATATTAGAGAACCAATTCACCGGTTCTAGATATTAAAAGACTTAGATTCCATGCAAAAGTATCATAAATAGATCTCCGTTGTTGTCTATAAATAGTAATACAATTCCACACAAAAGTGCAAAGGATGAGACTGAGAAAGCATGTGATCCAAACAGGATAAGTGAAACTTCGGTGAAGAATTTGCCAGAGTGAATATTCTGGACTCTTGTGGACAATAAAGCAGACTTGCGTCACCTCAAAAATCTCTGTTTTTCCGAGAGGATAATGAGGAGGAATACTTATCGGAAAATTCAATATAATGATTTTGTTGTAAAAATTCTGACTTGTTTTGTTGTCAGAATTCCAATTTTCGTTCAAATAATTGTAAATGAATTCTGCTTTTCCTGTTGCATTTGGAATCGTTATAATTTCATCTGGTTTATAATAAAAAATCTCCTTTTCATGAGCATTTGGCTTCTTCTGATTGAAATGAGCTTTCTTTAAATTTGAGATTTTCTTTGGGTTATTTTCGAACGGATTATCTACCCATAATTCAAATTGATTATCAGTGAATTGAAAAAGTATCAGTTTTCTAAATGGATTTAGAACATTTAATTTTAAATTATAATTCAATAATAATTTCATCAAATCATTTTTCTCTACAGGTTCAATTGAATTTCTTAAATCCATATAACAAATGACATGGTCCGTATTTTCCAAAATGTGCAAAAATTCCATATCAAGAGAAAAGAGTATAACATTGAATCCAAATTGACGATCGTTGAAGTTTTGTACAAATGCTTCCAATATGTCTATTTCAGATATGATTATTGTGGCATTCAACTTCTCGATTAATAGCTCCAACGGAAATGTCGGCGACGTTTCATTTAGAATAACAATTATTGGCGCAAATGGTTTGAAAAATTCTTTTGTAATGTTATTCAAAACATTTATTGAGGGAATTTTATTTCCTTCTTCTTCTAAAACAAATCTTCCATTTGATACCCGAAATGAAATCGAACACAAACAAATAACAAGTAGAACGTAACTCTTCATTCTTCCTTTTGCAACTGATTCTTTTATTTAATATAGTCTATTCTATGTATGAAGGGCTAGAATTAAATTTATTCTTAATAAATTAACAAATTATTTATTCCACGCAAGTTTCTATGTTTATCTTTTATAATATTATAAAACAGTGTATAGATATTGATTTAATTTCATTTACTTATGTATTTTGATCCAAACTGATAAGTCGTAGTCTAATTACTTAATTTCAAAGTGTTAATTTATTAGCTAAGTGAAGCAATCGCCGTAAAGTGAATCTGAGCAAAAACATAGCCGCAAGGGATGGGGAAGATGCACACAAATCGTTCATGTCTTTCCCAACCCCTAACTGCATCCCCTTATAGAATTTTTTCAAATTTTTGATTTTGACATTAAATACTATTTATGTATAAAATATCAAAGCTCTAGGTCATTTGGAAGCAAGCTCTCCTTGATTTATGTTAATCTATAAATCCTCAAAACGGTGATTTTTGGACATTCATATCTTGGAAAGTAGGAATATTGCTTTTAATTAGAACTTGATTTGACTACCCATGCGCTTAGATGAACCGATGACGGTGTTCTCTGAACTTTGAGTTTTTAGCAAAATCGAGGTGATACTTTTAAACACCAACATTTCATCTAGTCACTGTCAATGCCATTCTGATAAATGTTCATGAGAAAAAGTCGAAGTTGCAGAGGCATACCGTGGGAGGGGAAGGGGGGACGGTTCCAAATTTGACTTTGAGTGGTCCTGGTCTCTTGAGTTCAGGGATTTACAGTATTTTTAAAATATTTTTGTGTATGGAGGTGAGGTATATTTAAAAATGAGTTGTTCTAGAAACGGAAAAGAATACAGTCCATATCTAAATCCAAACATGCGAGCTTTTCTTCTACGACAGAGAATTTTTGTTTGTAGACTGGTATTTAATTAAACATTTTAGAAGCCAACTCACAGGAATACAGCAATGTTGACTGTGGATCAGAAAGATCAGGAAAATCATGAGTCCAATCTACTATTTGTGTTATTTGAAAATAAAATAGAAATAGAAATAGAAGCCGTAAAACCAGAGGTTTACTTTGCTTAAAACCTTTTGGCAGATTGAGATGCAAGGTAAAGAAATAAGATAAAATTTTATTTGTAAGGATTTATTGGTGCTGACGACCAACTGCAGTACATTGGTTTTGGTTACATTGAACCATCTTCAGGTCCCCATATACTATGTTAAGAATATAGCGAAATCAATTCATAAAACATTAGAATAAATTTCAATGCCCAGTTGGCAGAAAATTGCTAAAAGACTCCCGATAGTGAAAGATTCAATATATATGTATTAAATCAAATCTGAATCTGATCTTATTTGTATTAATTTAAACTATAATATTATGGCAAATAAAATAAAAACATTCAAAATATATATTAACGCCAATTAAGATCAATAATATTGAATTTATTTAAATAAAATAAAATTTCCTTCATATGATGAAGTCTTATTCAATGCAAATTTCAGATAAAGATCTTAGATCTAAGAACAAACTATCAATATTACAATTAAACGAATATTGATACAAGGTTGTGTGATTCAAAGTTCTAATTTCTTGAAGTGAATTGACGTTGTCTATAAATAGTAATAAAATTCCACACAGATGTGCAAAAGATGAGAAAACATGTCTTC